>PDUQ01000058.1:0-132479 GCA_002994785.1 Heterobasidion parviporum
CCATGGAGGACTCAAAGGTAGCTGCCATTGAGGAATGGCCCGTCCCTCGCACGGTCCGGGACATTCGCTCGTTCTTGGGACTAGGAAACTTTTATCGCAGATTCATCGAGAAGTTCTCCTTTATCACTCGACCTCTACATGACCTCACCAAGAAGGATGCCAAATGGATCTGGACGGACGCCTGCCAAAAGGCGTTCGACACTTAAAATCGGCTTTATCAAGAAACCCATCCTGCTCTACCCGGATCCTATGCATCCCTTTCCGGCTCGTCACCGACGCATCCCTTACCGCTTATGGCGCGGTTTTGTTACAAGAAGGGACCGATGAAGCGTGGCACCCAGTGGCTACCTATCGGGTCTTTCGCTCCTCCGGAACGCAACTACGACGTTCACGATCGCGAGTTACTCGCCATCATCAAGGCCCATTGGACCACTGGAAGCATTACTTGGAAGGCGCCCGTCATCCGTTCGAAATCTGGACGGACCATAAGAATCTGGTCTACTTCCAGTCTGCGCGCGATCTCACTCGCCGCCAAGCCCGCTGGAGCTTGTTCTTGTCACAATTCGACTTTACGCTCCTTCACAAGGCTGGCTCCACCAACCATGCTGATGCTCTGTCCAGGCGGCCAGACCTTAATGAGGGGGTGGAAAATGACAACAAGGCGCAGACTCTCCTACCGTCCAAACTTTTCGCCGACTCAGAGGAAACACTAGTGGATGTGCGCGTTCGATCCACGGAATTACAGTCTTCAAACCTCCTCACGCTCATTCGACACTCTCGATCGGAGCAGGACACGGTAGTAAAACGGCAGTACAAGCATTTTAGGAAAACACCCGCACCTTGGCAACAGCCTTAAACAACTGGACACACGAAGAAGGAACTATCCGACGAAACGGACGCATCTGTGTACCAAGATGACACCATACGAAGGCAATCATCAACCCACCATGATTCCATAGCAGTCGACACCCAGGACGGTCGAAGACATTGGAACTGGTGCGACGAAATTTGGTGGCAGGGAATAACAAAGTTCGTCCACGACTACGTGGATGGTTGTGCAACTTGCCAATCTACAAAGAACTTGCCACATCGCACTCACCGCCGATTCAACCGCTTGAAACCACGGACACACCCTGGAAGTTCATTTCCACCGACTTTGTAACCGACCTCCCAGAAAGCGGAGGGTTCAACTCAATCAACGTAGTGGTAGACCAAGGATTATCAAAAGGAATCGTCATCACCCGTGCAAGAAAACAATCACGGCAGAAGAAACCACGAGACTTTTCCAAGACAACGTCTTTAAACGTTTCGGTCTCCCCGCTAAAGTGGTGTCCGATCGAGGCCCACAATTCGCAGCCACATTCACTAGGAACTATGGAAAGGACTGGGTATTATTCCAGCGCTGAGTACTGCATACCATCCTCAAACGGATGGAGAAACCGAACGGGTAAACCAAGAGATCGAACAATTCCTACGAGTCTTCTGCAACCACCATCAGGACAACTGGGTGGAACTACTTTCTTTTGCAGAATTCGCTCATAACAGCAGACAACATTCAGCTACAGGAAATCGCCGTTCGAAATCCTCTATGGATACAATCCACCCTACTCGGCAGACACGGTTCTGGATACCAGGGTGCCCGCGGTGGTCGAACGGATAAAGTCAATCCAAGAAGTACAGGAAGAGGCGGAATCTAGCCTGCGCATGGCTGCGCAACACGCGAAAGACAGGGATTCCCACCAAAACTTCCCCAATGGGAAAAGGGAACCCAAGTATGGTTAGAAGGCACCCACATCCACACAACACATCCAAAAGCGAAACTCGCCCCACGACGCTACGGCCCCTTCAAGGTGAAGGACCGAATTGGGACCTCGCTTACCGTTGGATATCCGAACAATGGAGGATCCACCCCGTGTTCCACGCATCAATGCTCACCGAATATCACGAGACAACAGCCCATGGGAAGAATTTCCCCAAACCACCGCCAGAGATCCTGAACGAGGAAGAACACTTCGAAGTTGAAGCCGTTCTGGACTCTAAACGCCACGGTCGTGGGATCAAGTACCTCGTGAAGTGGGTCGGATATCCGAAGCGACAACTCATGGGAACCCTGGGCCCTACTGAAGGAACGGCTGATGAAGCCTACAGGAATATCACCGAAATATCCCAACCGTCCAAGGCCTCGGGATTACAAGTGGATGCAACAGTATAAAGGAAGGACGATGGACAAGAAGACCATCGCCCTCTACATGACAGATTCCTCTAACTCTACTTCTCCCCACACCAACGCGACTCATCGCCAGACCATGCCATGTACATCGGAGGAGGAACCACCGAATCAGCCTCCTCACCGTCGCGAAACTCCTCGCCAGATGTCATTCTTGCCATTCCAAACCCGGATACCCGAAGAATGGACCCGACAAACCAGACGGAGGTTCCCATCGGATCTCATACCAGTACAGGAGTCTCGTACCAGAGCCCTCATCAGGGTTGAGGAACTCATGACGGTCACCCTCAGGCAGATCCGACAGAAGGAAGAAAGAATCCGAGATGCAATGGAACCAGAAACACCGGGACCAGAGCTCCTGGGCGCAGTGAGCGAGTACTTCGACCTGCGCGATACCAAGCTCGACTGGACATGTTGACGGAAATGTACCAGACGCAACAACGAGTAATGCACCACCTTCCGGATCCGGAGGACCCCTTGCCAGTAGTGGAAGTCCTCAACCCGGAGAGTTGGAACGACTAGGCGATGCCCTCCTGCAGCGAACCACCATCGGATCGGACAACCCGGTAGCGAACGAAGCGATGTTCCAGTCGGTTGGCGAACGCCAGTGACCGAGTTAGGGTCATGGCCTACACCGAAAATCACCGAGTGGCCTCTTGGTACGCACGAGGGAACACAGGGCAGCATGCCCTACTCATCCATCCCCACGAATTTCTTCCTTCGTCAATCTGGAGCTCGTACCAGCCCTCTTGGCCGACACCGATACAGCTCATTCCCTTCCATTCGGGTTGAACCGTACCGGGTTGTACCATGGAACGAGGGAACCATCGGGGAAATACCGCCTGCGAGCCATAGAGACGCCTCCGCACAGACCGAATACGTCTGGACCACCGTACAGCGACAGGCCAGACGAAGGTGGCAAACCCGCCTCCTCTCGGCCAGCACCGAACCCCGCTCCGGCAACGACACTCCCCCTCTATACCGACGGCACGAGGGAGCAACCGGCGAGGGGAAGGGCTGAGGACTACGAAGGGGCCACGCTCGACTTCCTCGACAGGGAAATTCGTCGACTATCGACAGAAGTCGAAATCATGGAAGTACAAGAGAAAATCCGCGAACACGTCGCCGCGCTCCTCGCTCTCCATCGGAGATGGGGGAACTTCTACTTACACGAGAGCGGAACTAGACGCATGGGACGCCCTCGACCATCAATACGACGACTACGACTACGAGGCCTATGCGCGAGCGGACGAAGGAGAGGGGACTTCGGCAACCCCGCTGGGGATATTAGGGTAGCAGAAGGAGAGGACCTCTGCACCCCAGGTAACGGTTACACGAACAGGACAACCGCACTCGTCCACCATGACGTTAAACTGGATGTTCGTCCGAAACGACGTAAAACTACATCGTCCGCAAAGACATTAAACTAAGACAGGAAGGAAAACCTCGAACCCGGACGACGATCCGCTCAAGTCGTTGACCTGCATGTCGTTAAACTGTGAAAAGATAAGAAGGCAGGGGAAGTACCTGTCCTGGCCTGGCAGGGCCGAAAGTCTTCTCTCATTCCTTCGGAGCAGAACGAAGGAAACACACAAGCGAACCTCTCGCTGTCAAGAGGTATTCTGACAGACGAATCGGGCGTCCCGTTTGGATCCCCAGTTTTACAGGTCCCTTTCCGCATTAGGAGGACCTTGGATTCAGCAAATAATCTTGATGGCCTATGCCGCTGGCTTTTCCTCTCGACGAGTGATGGCGTCGAGAGCTCGCAAGATGCATATTCCGGTCGTGGCGAATCGGGTGCTATTTATTATCCTCGCTGTCAAGGTCTGACAGGAGTTTGGGCGTCCCTCTTAGGATCCCCAGTTTTACAGGGTCTTTTCCGCATTAGGGGACCCTCGCTGCGATGCACACACATAGTAGGAGATGCGACCTACTACGGTGTCAGTTACTGAACGAGGCACCAAAACAAGAAACCTCTCAGCCAGGACGGGCCACCGTATGGGGCTGACAGAGTCAGGCGGAGGGCTTACATCCGCAACGATGTAAAACTACGAACGGCTTGGTCCGCAATGACAATAAACTAGTTCTCGGTGTTCGTCCGGAACGACGCAAAACTACCATGACCCTCGGAGTGTGGATGCATTCCAGCAGTGCGGAATGGAGGCCCCACTGGCTTGGAACCCTGCCGACTAGGTCAAGGCGCTTCCAGATTCCATGCGCCTTACGGTAAAAGAATCTGGGGTCGACACGGTTCAATTCCGTGCGAGGGGTCTGGAGACAAGGAGCGGGTCGCCAGCCATCCGACATGGACCGCGACTACTCCTTGGCCGTTCAGTCTACTCTTGAAGTCAGAAGCAAGAAATTCCGCTTCAAGGGCCAGTCAAGAGGCAACTGGGATAGTGCCTCGAGGTACGTGGTTGTGGGACAAGTTCGTGCCCATTACCACACGTCCTCCATGACGTTAAACTGGGCCTGTCGGCGACTTCGAACATGAAGTCGTCGCATCCGAGATGACGGAAAACTAGCCTGGTCCGCAAAGACGATAAACTATGGTCCCCCTCTGTTCTAGGGAGACGTCTTTGGAGCTGGAATTACCGCTTCCAGCTACAGGTCCGCAACGACCTAGGGATAAACTAGCAGAACCGTCCGCAACGACGAGACAAAACTACCTATGGTCAAGGAACGACCTTAACTTCCAACATAGAAGGAATACCACACAGCGACCCCGCACTCAACCGACTCAGACAGCAGTCGAGTTTCTATTTCACCACCTAATATCTTTGCACCATCATCTTCTTGACATCACCAGGATCGGCCTGGTTCAACAAAAAGAATCCAGGAAAGGCCTGGATCGAGTGGATCTGCAGAGGACCGGAGGCCAGCCAGCAAGAATGACGCGGGATGGTTACCCGCTAGGTATCAAAACAAAGGAGGCACAGGCGGGAGATAACTTCTTCGTCAAGCCAAGCACAAACCCTCAGATTTGCGACTCGCATCAAAAACTTCGGTGAAGGAATAACATCGAGAGGGAGACGCGGCCTGGAAAACCGCTAGGTACTCAAAACAAACAGCTCAACGGAGAAGGACAACTCCTAGGCGTTGTAAACGACGTAAGTCGGTCTTCGCCCCAGAAAACGAAGTCGCACCGGAAGACGCATCCGGACAAGACGGTCAAGAACGATTCATGATGATGGAAGAGGTGCACGCATAGAAGCGTGGTCCGTTCAGGCGACCGGACGTAGAAAGGGGGTATTGTTACGATTGGGATCTCGGGGCTCACCGGAGCACGTCTAACCCGACATCCACCGTACCAACACTAGGCGGCTCCTCATCGGAGCGTACAACAAGGTATTCGGCATTCCCTCAAAGCCGACTAATCCGATGGATCACTCAGCATCGGACGAGAAGTGGGACACAGGGATATATGAAGCAGACGCAGTACTAAAGGAAGCATTCACATGTCAGGGCCGCATATGGTATATAAGGCCCATAGGATAGGCTAAAGGACTTTAGTCTATTCTCCTCGTTCTTACACAGTCTTCCTACTGTGTACCTCGTCTCGTCCGTATCTTCCTATACGGAGATCCCTTGTCCTTACTGTGCTCAATACAGTCGGACTCCTTACACCAATCTCAGCCACTGTGCGACTTAGGGAAGAACCGCTACTCTGAGGTTATCGAACGAGCAGTTCGTAACAACGCCAGCACTCGGACATTCCATAAATAGCAGACTGCACCCTACACTTACAGTAGCTCCCCAGCCATCTCTGCTCCCTTCTGATCCCCACCTTGTCTAAAATACTGTTAAGACCTGGTCTCCACACATGATGTGTCAGGAGGCTCCTAAGTCACTGAGGGACGTGATAGATCCACGTGCGTCCGATAAATACACCAGCGGCTAACTTGGTGCGTAACTCCGGATGTACGAGGGCTTCGTGATAGTACTTTGACTCCAAGCAGGCACAAAGGTCTTCCCACAGATGCGAGGGTACGACCTGATGCGGGCTGGGATTACAGTAGATGTGCTGCCCGCTAAAGTCAAGGTAGAACACTGCTAGTCCTGTGTAGAACGTAGCCAGCACTGAGACAGTGACTGAACGGTTGAGAGTGGTAGTAGACGTGAGACGAGACACTCGTCGAACCGATGTATAATAACAGCAGTTCTATTGACAACTTAAGGGCTGGCCTTTACCGGCAAAGCTCTAAGTGTAGCAGAGGTATGGCTAGTACCAGAGGTCAAGTAAGAACAGGTATAGATAACAAAGGTGAACGAGCTAAGGACTCCGGTCTTAGGCTCGTTCTATATATACTGTAAGTAAGTTTAAGGCAGGATCGACAGAAGGTCCGTGCTTCTTAAGGTACCGAGGTAAACGATCGTGATCGGTAATCAAGGTACTAGGAACAGGGTTAGGAACGATAGTTCTGTCGAATGGGAGACCTGTGTACTAACAATAGAAAAGGGATCAACAATCGATCAGGCAGAATGGTTTAGGGTAGGCTTCTAGGATCAAGAAGCGTGGTGGTAACGGTCATATCAATGATGTCAAGTTGATTGTCGATCAGAAGAAGATAAGAATAGAAATAGAACTCAATGTCTGTTGGTGAAGGCAAGGGGTCGGTCACCGGGTATAGGTCATATCCGTTGGTCATAGACCATGCGTCATATGATTTGTAATCATATGTCATGTGTTATGAGTCGGCTCTTAACAAATACCCATAACATTGTCTCGTTAAGAGCCATCTGGTTCCGTTCTCGCCTCCAATTTGAGCCAGTCCCTGATCCAGGCCGAGCGCTGGGTAGTGCCCTATCCTTGCTCACAGTTTTGTGACTTTCTTTGCCAACAACTATCTTCTGTGTAAAGGTCTGCCACAGGGACTACTAGCCTTCCCATAGCAACAAGCGGACTCTTCTCTAGCCTCAAACCATCTGTGTCTGTTACAGCCTCATGTCCAGCTCTTCATCAACAGATTTGCCTTGTGCCACACTTGATTTACCTATTCCCTATCTGGTCTGCTTCATCCACGTTACTTCTACATTGGTCACCAATCCCACCGAGGACATGACTTATGCAATCATCTCCGAGTTCCTCCGCCTTCACAACCAGCCTCCAGGACGATTTATGCAAATACCTCAGCTTAAGCTCAGATGGAATTGTTCTTCCACACATGACAGACGAGAAGAGGTCCCTGATTTTGGTTTAGTCAATATGTCACCGGTGGCGCCACACATCAGGCTTCGTGCTGGAGTTGAGGCGAAAAAACTTCTGGCTATTATGAAGAATCTTCCTACACCCTCATCACTAGAGAGGAACCCTGAGGTGATACATACTCTGTGTTCTATGGTCCACCAGGGTGAAGATCAGGCAAAAGCTGCGGTTAGATCAAAACATGTTCCCGACAATGTGCCTATCCCTTGGCTTTTATTCATTGGCCCTTACTGGACTCCTGTATCATATGGCCCTTTCACTCCTCGGGAACTCTCTGTGCACATTTACAAGCACCACCCCAGTGCTGACTATCAAGATACTGTGGATGCTATGAAAAAGCTACAGGAACTACCTCAAGTACGACCACTGTTTTTGCTAGGTACCACTGCAGCACACAACAGGCTTGAAGAGTTTATCCAAGAAACTGATGCCCTAGCTCAACCACTTGTCCAGGCCGCCAGAGAGTACAGTGAGATCAAATCAGGTCTGTCTTCCCAGTCTGCTTATGTTGCAGTGCTGACTATTTCGCTTTTTAAGGTTTATGAAGACCGGTGCCCGGCCAACAGCGCCCCCGCGCCCGACAATGGTGTCGAAGGAAATATTCATACTTGCAATCGTGTCCACTGTTACGATTGGGATCTCAGGGCTCATCGGAGCACGTCTAACCCGACATCCAGCGTACCAACACTAGGCGGCTCCTCATCGGAGCGTACAACAAGGTATTCGGCATTCCCTCAAAGCCGACTAATCCGATGGATCACTCAGCATCGGACGGGAAGTGGGACACAGGGATATATAAAGCAGAGGCAGCACTAAAGGAAGCATTCACATGTCAGGGCCGCATACGGTATATAAGGCCCATAGAATAGGCTAAAGGACTTTAGTCTATTCTCCTCGTTCTTACACAGTCTTCCTACTGTGTACCTCGTCTCGTCCGTATCTTCCTATACGGACCCTCGTCCTCAGGCAGTCTTCCTACTGCCTACCCCTTGTCCTTACTGTACCCCAATACAGTCGGACTCCTTTCACATCTTCAGTCACTGCGCGACTTAGGGAAGAACCGCTACTCTGAGGTTATCGAACGAGCAGTTCGTAACATTAGAATAGACTCGACCACGCCCCTACCTTGCGCACACTTGCTTGCAGCCACACCCTTTCTCACGACCTCGTGGTGGCTTAGACACCCACTGAAGAGTGTTACCTGTTATACGCTGGAGCAAGATCTAGGCCTAGGATTCCACCAGGCACTAGACGAATCAACAATCAACTCCGTCAAAACAACCGTCCCATCCACAAACAAGGCGCCTCGTGGTTTTACTCAGATACAAACCAGAGGGCCCCACCAAACTTCGACAACTGCTCGTTTAGGGACGGACAGTACTTCTTCACCAGATCAGACGGAACAGAAGCAGAGTGGGCGTGGAACGAAGTCCACGCCGATTGGGAACCCCCACCACAATACAGAGAACCCGAGCCCGTAGTACCGGACACCTCGGAAGAAGAAGAGGAAGAATCCTCCCACTCAGATTACTCGGACGCACAGACGCCCGTACACACAAACCCCCAAAACATCATGTCGACATCAGGAGCAGGAACCGCCCCAGCCGGCGGAGGAACCCTCCCCCTCACCACAGTACAGCCAGGTCGAGGAAAGCTGAAGCTTCCCGACAACTTTTCAGGCATCAAGACCGAGTCCAGCATTTCATGCTCCAATGCCTCCTTCTTTTTGTTACAGAAACAGATCGATACAAGACCGATGCGGATCGGATCTCCCTGGTCCTCTCCTGCATGCGGTCCGGAACGGCAGGAGTATGGGCGAGAACTTCCTTAACAAGACATGGGGCAGATCCTCCCACGACCCTGGGAACGTGGAAAGACTTCAAGGAGAAGTTCGAAATCCACTTCAGGGAGTCTGGGAAGGTGGATAAGGCCCGCAGCGCCCTCATGACCTTCTCACAAGGTCGCATGACGGTGGACGAATACTCAATCAGTTCACACTCATTGCCGCCGACGCCGACATCGCCGATAAGGAACAAGTTCCTTATTACCAAAGAGGCTTAGACCCAGAGTCCTCGACAAAATCTATGACCGAGAAACTCCGCCAAAGACACAATCCAGGATTGGGTCAACATGGCCTGTGAAATAGATGGCCGCATGAGAGCCCGTAGTGCTCAAAAGACCCTCCTCGCCAGCTCCACAACTTCAAAAGCGATTTCTAGACCGCTTCCACCTTCGCTCCACTCCCCGCTACAATTCCACCAACGCCCCTCGAAGAATGAATAACCAGGTCGTCGATATGGACATCGACGCCTCGAGGAAGAAGGCGTACAACCAGAACAAGCGAACGCATGAGGGCAAGCCCTTTATCACGTGTTACGCCTGCGGGAAACCCGGGCATTACGCACAGGACTGCCGCTCTCACCATCATCCTAATCTAGAGGCCTTCGGCCGACTAGAGGATATCCGCGTCGCCAGGTGGGAAGAGGAGGTCGGAGAGCTCGCGAGGTGGACATGGAAGAGGATGACCAGGCACCCCAACTGGGAAGTGACAGCCGACTTCATCGAGAGTTGGAGGAGGGCAGTTCTGGTCAGCACCACCGTGGGCTACCACAACCTCGTTTCGGTGGAACCCGCGACTCTACCGCGACCCGAGAACCCCCTCCGCACCATGGAGGACGCTACGTACCGCCTGACCGACGACGACTCGACCGACCCGTCGGTGATGCTGCTACCGTCCGAAGGCTCTTCAAAGAGCTAGACACGGGCGAAGCCAAGCAGGTGTGGTGGACGTAGCAGAGGGTTTTCTTAGCCTCTCCTCTGCCAGCAAGAGAGAGAGAGACGGCCAGGGAGGGGTCAACCATGTATCAACATACGAGCAATGAACCATCACATCATTACTCCTATCCGTTTGAACGTAAAGTTAACAACTCAAGGCCGAAGAGCTGGAGCTAGAGCAACGATCGACTCAGCCTGCGAAGGGATCTGGTCAACGAATCCTGGGTATGGAAACATAACCTCCCCAGCTATCCGTTGGACCGACCCATTCGAGTACGGAACGTCGACGACTCCATTAACAAAAACGGCCTCATAACTAGAGGCGTAGATGGAAATCTAACCATCACAGACCAACAAGGTCGAACGCACACGGAACGCGTTCAAATGTTCATCACCAATCTGGGGAGAGACGACATGCTCCTGGGGACAGATTGGCTACGATACCACGATCCTTCTATTCGATGGAGGAAACGTGAAGTACGGTTCGATGGGTGCCGATCCCTATGCGAACAACCGTATGGAATTACCCAAGCAAGAGAGGAACCATTGGCCGAAGGACGGCTGAACAATGGCAGGAAAACACACCGAGAAAAACCTCGCTTGGTACACGATCTCTCGGACCCCAGAGGATGGCCGAGAGAAAGATGGCGCACGCTGACAAACAGCGAATTCAAACGGCATTAGTAAACCTTTGGGACAGACGCGCCCAAGGACGACAGAAAATGCTCGACATACTCGCCGACGTAGAGGCGTCGGCAAGATAACACAAGTTTGACCTCCCTGTTCCGGTGAACAAGGAGGAACCAGTCATTAGGAAGGTCGCCCCCGAACCGACAGGTCTCGCCAGTTTTGATGAAGACCTCGAAGAGGAAATTGACATCACGCACCTGAAGGATCGAGTACCGTTGCCTTATCACGAGTACCTCGACATCTTCAGCGAGCGACGGTCACAAAGACTCCCAGGACACACAATATGGGACCACGCCATCGATCTAAAACCGACTTTGTTCCACAAGCACCCCGGATTTCCCGCTCAGCCCTGAAAAACATGACGAACTAGGAAAGTTCGTCAAAGAACATTTGGCAGGGGAACTATCCGCCGGTCCACAGCTAACAGCGCGGCCTCCTTCTTCTTCATCAGCAAGAAGGATGGAAAACTCCGCCCTGTACAGGACTACCGCACTTGAACGAACACACGGTTAGGAATGTTTGCCCTCTACCTCTGATACAGGAACTCTTGGACGTCATTAAAGGAGCCAAGGTGTTCTCAAAACTGGACGTCCGTTGGGGGTACAACAATATACGGATCAAGAAGGCGACGAGTCCAAGGCGGCATTTGTGACCCCTTTAGGACTCTTCGAACCTACAGTGATGTTCTTCGGTCTCACCAATTCGCCGGCCACATTCCAAGCCATGATGAACATGATCTTCAAGGATCTCATCCTCGCTAGGAAAATCACGGTATACATGGACGACATCCTCATCTTCACGGCCACGGTGGCCGAACACGTCTTGGTGATAAAACAGGTCATGAAAATCCTGCGCGACAACGATCTCTACCTCAAACCCGAAAAGTGCGAGTTCCACAAGGATAAACTCAACTATTGGGGTACACGATCTCGGCAGACTCTGTCGCCATGGAGGACTCAAAAGTAGCTGCCATTGAGGAATGGCCCGTCCCTCGCACGGTCCGGACATTCGCTCGTTCTTGGGATTAGGAAACTTTTATCGGATTCATCGAGAAGTTCTCCTTCATCACTCGACCTCTGCATGACCTCACCAAGAAGGATGCCAAATGGATCTGGACGGACGCCTGCCAAAAGGCGTTTGACACGTTAAAATCGGCTTTCACAAGAAACCCGTCCTGCTCTACCCGGATCCTATGCATCCTTTCCGGCTCGTCACCGACGCATCCCTCACCGCTTATGGCGCGGTTTTGTTACAAGAAGGGACCGATGAAGCATGGCACCCAGTGGCTTACTCTCAGGATCTTTCGCTCCTCCGGAACGAACTACGACGTTCATGATCGCGAATTACTCGCCATCATCAAGGCCTGGACCACTGGAAACATTACTTGGAAGGGCCCGTCATCCGTTCGAAATCTGGACCGACCATAAAATTTGGTCTATTTCCAGTCTGCGCGCGATCTCACTCGCGCCAAGCCGCTGGAGCTTGTTCTTGTCACAATTCGACTTTACACTCCTTCACAAGGCTGGCTCCACCAACCATGCTGATGCTCTGTCCAGGCGGCCAGACCTTAATGAGGGGGTGGAAAATGACAACAAGGCGCAGACTCTCCTACCGTCCAAACTTTTCGCCGACTCAGAGGAAACACTAGTGGATGTGCGCGTTCGATCCACGGAATTACAGTCTCAAACCTCCTCACGCTCATTCGACACTCTCGTCGGAGCAGGACACGGTAGTAAAAGCGGCAGTACAAGCAATTTTAGGAAAAACACCCGCACCTTGGCAACAGCCTTAAACAACTGGACACACGAAGAAGGAACTATCCGACGAAACGGACGTATCTGTGTACCAAAGGATGACACCATACGAAGAGCAATCGTCAAAACCCACCATGATTCCATAGCAGTCGGACACCCAGGACGGTCGAAGACATTGGAACTGGTGCGACGAAACTATTGGTGGCAGGGAATAACAAAGTTCGTCCACGACTACGTGGATGGTTGTGCAACTTGCCAATCTACAAAGAACTTGCCACATCGCACTCACCCGCCGATTCAACCGCTTGAAACCACGGACACACCCTGGAAGTTCATCTCCACCGACTTCGTAACCGACCTCCCAGAAAGCGGAGGTTCGACTCGATCAATGTGGTGGTAGACCAAGGACTATCAAAAGGAATCGTCATCACTCCGTGCAAGAAAACAATCACGGCAGAAGAAACACGAGACTTTTCCAAGACAACGTCTTTAAACGTTTCGGTCTCCCCGCTAAAGTGGTGTCCGATCGAGGCCCACAATTCGCAGCCACATTCACTAGGGAACTATGGAAAGGACTGGGTATTATTCCAGCGCTGAGTACCGCATACCATCCTCAAACGGATGGAGAAACCGAACGGGTAAACCAAGAATCGAACAATTCCTACGAGTCTTCTGCAACCACCATCAGGACAACTGGGTGGAACTACTTTCTTTTGCAGAATTCGCTCATAACAGCAGACAACATTCAGCTACAGGAAAATCGCCGTTCGAAATCCTCTATGGATACAATCCACCCTACTCGGCAGACACGGTTCTGGATACCAGGGTGCCCGCGTGGTCGAACGGATAAAGTCGATCCAAGAAGTACAGGAAGAAGCGGAATCTAGCCTGCGCATGGCTGCGCAACACGCGAAAGACAGGGATTCCCACCGAAAACTTCCCCAATGGGAAAAGGGAACCCAAGTATGGCTAGAAGGCACCCACATCCACACGACACATCCAAAAGCGAAACTCGCCCCACGACGCTACGGCCCCTTCAAGGTGAAAGACCGAATTGGGACCCTCGCTTACCGTTTGGACATCCCGAACAATGGAGGATCCACCCCGTGTTCCAGCGTCATGCTCACGAATATCACGAGACAACGGCCCATGGGAAGAATTTCCCCAAACCACCGCCAGAGATCTGAATGAGAAGAACACTTCGAAGTTGAAGCCGTTCTGGACTCTAAACGCCACGGTCGTGGATCAAATACCTCGTGAAGTGGGTCGGATATCCAGAAGCAGACAACTCATGGGAACCCTGGGCCCTACTAAAGGAACGGCTGATGAAGCGCTACAGGAATATCACCGAAGATATCCCAATCGGCCAAAGGCTCGGGATTACAAGTGGATACAACGTATAAAAGGAGGCGATGACAGAAGAAGACATCGCCCTCCACATGACAGATTCCTCTAACTCATACTTCTCCCCACATCAACGCGACTCATCGCCAGACCATGCCATGTACATCGGAGGAGGAACCACCGAATCAGCCTCCTCACCGTCGCGAAACTCCTCGCCAGATGTCGTTCTTGCCGTTCCAAACCCGGATACCCGAAGAGTGGACCCGACAAACCAGACGACGGTCCCATCGGATCTGGTACCAGTACAGGAGTCCTCGTACCAGAGTCCTCATCAAGGGTTGAGGGAACTCATGACGGTCACCCTCAGGCAGATCCGACAGAAGGAAGAAAGAATCCGGGCAATGCAGTGGAGCCAGAAACACCGGGACCAGAGCTCCTGGGCAGCAGTGAGCGAGTACTTCGACCTACGCGATACCAAGCCCGGCTGGACATGTTGACGGAATGTACCAGACGCAACAACGGTAATGCACCACCTTCCGGATCCGGAGGACCCCTGCCAGTAGTGGAAGTCCTCAGCCCGGAGAATTGGAAAGATTAGGCGATGCTCTGCTACAGCGAACCACATTGGATCGGTAATCCAAATGGCTGTCGCTCTGGCCTTACAACGGCTGCTAATGTCCTAGCAGGACAACCCGGCAGCGAACGTAGCGATGTTCCACGTCGGTTGGCGAACGCCAGTGACCGAGTTAGGGTCATGGCCTACACCGAGAATCACCGAGTCGCTTCCTGGTACGCGCGAGGGAACACAGGGCAACATGCCCTCTCATCATCCCCACGAATTTCCTCTTTCGTCAACCTGGAGCTCGTACCAGCCCTCCTGGCCGACACCGATACAGCTCATTCCCGTTCCATTCGGGTTGAACCGTACCGGGTTGTACCATGGAACGAGGGAACATCGGGGAAGTACCACCTGCGAGCCATCGAGACGCCTCCGCACAAACCGAATACGTCTGGACCACCGTGCAGCGACAGGCCAGACGAAACGAGCAAACCCGCCTCCTCTCCGCCAGGCCGAACCGAGCACCGACAACGAGCACCCCCCTTATACGACGGCACGAGAGAGCCGTCCGGGCAGGGGGCGTGCCGATGCAACAAGGGGCCATACTCGACTTCCTCGACAGGGAAATTCGTCGACTATCCACAGAAGTCGAGATCATGGAAGTACAAGAGAAAATCCGCGAACACGCCACCGCGCTCCTCGCTCTCCATCGGAGATGGGGGAACTGTTACATGGACAGAGCGGAACTAGACGCATGGGACGCCCTCGACCATCAATACGACGACTACGACTACGAGGCCTATGCGCGAGCGGACGAAGGAGAAGGGAGACTTCGGCAACCCCGCTGGGGGATATTAGGGTAGCAGAAGGAGAGGACCTCTGCACCCCAGGTAACGGTTACACGAACAGGACAACCGCAATCGTCCACCATGACGTTAAACTGGATGTTCGTCCGAAACGACGTAAAACTACGATCGTCCGCAAAGACATTAAACTAAGATAGGAAGGAAAACCTCGAACCCGGACGACGATCCGCTCAAGTCGTTGACCTGCATGTCGTTAAACTGTGAAAAGATAAGAAGGCAGGGGAAGTACCTGTCCTGGCCTGGCAGGGCCGAAAGTCTTTTTCACTCATCCTTCGGAGCAGAACGAAGGAAACACACAAGCGAACCTCTCACTGTCAAGAGGTATTCTGACAGACGAATCGGGCGTCCCGTTTGGATCCCCAGTTTTACAGGTCCCTTTCCGCATTAGGAGGACCTTGGATTCAGCAAATAACATGGCCTATGCCGCTGGCTTTTCTCTCGACGAGTGATGGCGCGAGAGCTCGCAAGATGCATATTCCGGTCGTGGCGAATCGGGTGCTATTTATCCTCGCTGTCAAGGTCTGACAGGAGTTTGGGCGTCCCTCTTTGGATCCCCAGTTTTACAGGGTCTTTTCCGCATTAGGGGACCCTCGCTGCGATGCACACAATAGTAGGAGATGCGACCTACTACGGTGTCAGTTACTGAACGAGGCACCAAAACAAGAAACCTCTCAGCCAGGACGGGCCACCGTATGGGGCTGACAGAGTCAGGCGGAGGGCTTACATCCGCAACGATGTAAAACTACGAAGGCTTGGTCCGCAATGACGATAAACTAGTTCTCGGCATTCGTCCGGAAAGACGTAAAACTACCACCGACCCTCGGAGTGTGGATGCATTCCAGCAGTGCGGAATGGAGGCCCCACTGGCTTGGAACCCTGCCGACTAGGTCAAGGCGCTTCCAGATTCCATGCGCCTTACGGTAAAAGAATCTGGGGTCGACACGGTTCAATTCCGTGCGAGGGGTCTGGAGACAAGGAGCGGGTTGCCAGCTATCCGACAGGACCGCGACTACTCCTTGGCCGTTCAGTCTACCCTTGAAGTCAGAAGCAAGAAATTCCGCTTCAAGGGCCAGTCAAGAGGCAACTGGGATAGTGCCTCGAGGTACGTGGTTGTGGGACAAGTTCATGCCCATCCACACGTCCTCCATGACGTTAAACTGGGCCTGTCGGCGACTTCGAACACGAAGTCGTCGCGTCCGAGATGACGGAAAACTAGCCTGGTCCGCAATGACGATAAACTACGGTCCCCCTCTGTTCTAGGGGTTTGAGGCTGCTTGGAGCAGCTACAAGTCCGAAATGACCTTAAACTACCCTCGCCTTGGAGGCACACATCTATCGGGACTCAAGGCATAGTCGGACGATAGCAGACGTCCGAAAAGACGATTAAACTACGGCCGTCCTTCATGACGATAAACTGAGGAGACCCGTCAGTTACGGGCAGGTGGGTCGTGTCAAAATAGAAACTATTCTGACACCACCCCCGCGTTTGAGCAGTGTCCAAAGATGAGAACTCTTTGCACACTACTCCAAAAACAAGTTATCCGGTTTGATATAGCATAAACCGTCACCTTCTTCCTCGGGACGACATAACCTCTAGAGCTGTGGAAATTGGTCTATGGCCCTATGCGCATCACCGATGAATGATCCGGCGCGCAGAAAAGTCCTCACTCTAGGCCTGTTATGTTTGGGAACAGGTGTAATTTATAGGTCCGCAACGACCTAGGGATAAACTAGCAGGGCCGTCCGCAACGACGAGACAAAACTACCTATGGTCAAGGAACGACCCTAACTTCCAACATAGAGGGAATACCACACAGCGACCCCGCATTCAACCGACTCACAGAAGTCGAGTTTCTATTTCACCACCTAATAATCTTCGCACATCATCTTCTTGACATCACCAGGATCGGCCTGGTTCAACAAAAAGAATCCAGGAAAGGCCTGGATCGAGTGGATCTGAGAGGACCGGAGGCCAGCCGGCAGATGACGCGGGATGGTACCCGCTAGGAATCAAACAAAGGAGGCACAGGCGGAAGATAACTTCTTCGTCAAGCCAAGTACAAACCCTCAGATTTGCGACTCGCATCAAAACTTCGGTGAAGGAAAACATCGGACGGGTGACGCGGCCTGGGAAACCGCTAGGAACTCAAAACAAACAGCTCAACGGAGAAGGACAACTCCTAGGCGTTGTAAACGACGTAAGTCGGTCTTCGCCCCAGAAAACGAAGTCGTACCGGAAGACGCATCCGGACAAGACAGTCAAGAACGATTCACGATGATGGAAGAGGTGCACGCAGAAGCGTGGTCCGTTCAGGCGACCGGACGTAGAAAGGGGGTATTGTTACGATTGGGATCTCGGGGCTCATCGGAGCACGTCTAACCCGACATCCAGCGTACCAACACTAGGCGGCTCCTCATCGGAGCGTACAACAAGGTATTCGGCATTCCCTCAAAGGCCGACTAATCCGATGGATCACTCAGCATCGGACGGGAAGTGGGACACAGGGATATATAAAGCAGAGGCAGCACTAAAGGAAGCATTCACATGTCAGGGCCGCATACAGTATATAAGGCCCATAGAATAGGCTAAAGGACTTTAGTCTATTCTCCTCGTTCTTACACAGTCTTCCTACTGTGTACCTCGTCTCGTCCGTATCTTCCTATACGGACCCTCGTCCTCAGGCAGTCTTCCTACTGCCTACCCCTTGTCCTTACTGTACCCCAATACAGTCGGACTCCTTTCACAATCTTCAGTCACTGCGCGACTTAGGGAAGAACCGCTACTCTGAGGTTATCGAACGAGCAGTTCGTAACATCCACATCATGTCTATCACTATCCACACTATCCACACCATGTATAAGCAGGACTCTGAGTTCAGCGATTGAGGTGCCAAGGCAGAGGTATGAGTACGATGAAGATGCCGAGGAGGGTGACGATGGGTAATGCTGGATATCCTAGAACCATGCTTACTGCAAAGATAGACACTCGGAAAGGGCACGTCAGGGTGATATGCAGCATCCAAGATCCACTGCTCTTTATGTACACTGGTGCATATTTTTTTGTCCGTAGCATTAGCATTAGCAAAAATGAACCGCAGGATGGCAAGGGCTTTGATAACATGATTAGATCAATCACGCCTCTTGTCTTCGAAGAGGCCTAAGCGAACACAGTGGAATACTGAGTCCTGGAGAAGTTCGTCAAGTCTCGATGTGCCTGTCTATATCTGTGCGCACCTAGATAGCTTGCCATACTATACGTGTCCTTCGCAAAGAGGTGTAGACCGGTAGGCAGACATGGTATGGAATGGAACAAAGACACAACCATCCTTGAAGTGAAAGGTTGGTGGGTTAAGCATACCACGTATGCATTCCTGTGCTTTCTGCCACTAGACCTTTTTCAGATGCCGAATGATGGGATCGTGATCAGAAGCCTTGGATGAGCGTGGATGGGCACAATGAGGTCGAATAAAGCTGAAGGTATCAAATTAAATGTTCCGGTTGGAGTTCAACAACGAACAAACCACTGATATACACAGGTACACGTAGAGCTGATACGCGCCCGGCAGACTGATATCACCCACCAATGTCAGTTATACGATGGGGGCATGGTTGATGGAGATGAAAGCTGGCACAGAAGCTGAAACGCAGCACTGGACAAATCAGACAGCGCAGGGGGGAGTAAAACAACTCAGCCTCCGCGAGAAATACTGCTCGATGCTATGCGGTATCCATCCTGCAAAAGAAAGCAGTGCATCTTGGCATGAAAGTGGTAAGTTGTCGATGACAGCGCTACCGAGACTCACTGCTCGCACTCACTAAGACTCGTTTCAGAGTAGACGCGCCGCAGCGATCTCCGACATCGCTTGCATTCCGAGGGACAAGGTCAGAGACATTGAAGACACACATGAAGCGCCAATGGTGAAGTCGAGTGTGTCCTCCGGCAGGCGAGACCCGGACCGGAGCTCGGACTCGGACCTTGTGGTGGAGTACCCGAACCGTGCCCGAGCTTCCTCTTCCCAATCTACCCCACACTCTCCCCACAGAGCCTTATATCCTAAGAAAACAGCACGCCCGAGAATAAGAAAACCTAAACAACGCCGTCATCGCACCTATGTCGATCCTCGCACGCGCCTTCTGTGCCTCGTCTCGCGTGACGCGCTCCAGCGCCGCTCTCAGCGTGCGCTGTGCGTCGTCGAAATCCGGTCTGTCTTGTCTACGTCGACACACTGCGAGGAGTTCGAGTGACTGACCACGAAATTTGACGCGATTCCAACCGATACGACGTGATGTGGCGCGTGCAGGCCTGCCTCCGTTCAAATGGGAGGTGCGTCCGATTTTATTGCTTGTTTATTCTGAATCTAACACTCTGACCAATTCTCGCACTTTCCAATGTATACCCACATATCGATTCAACGGTGAAACAATTGTCTTTGCGCCTCCTGTCACGACTCATGCACAGGATCCGCTGGACTTTGAAAGCCTTTTGACGGAGGAAGAAATCGCGATCCGGTGAGCCCATTTTTCTATCCATCTTTCTCATGGTATCCACAATCAATGTAGTCTTCTAATTTCCCCCCTCTTTTGTTCCGCGCTGATCTAGGGACACCGCAAGAGATTTCTGTCAGGTATGCACCATACATGCCCAGCTTATTGCGCAGGTTGTCATGTCTGGTGGACCTTTGTGTACTTTCTATGCACTCTGTATCTGTGTCCACTCATAGGAATATCTCGCGCCGCGCGTACTTGAAGCTCAAAGGACGGAGAGTGCGTACTCTTCCCTCTGCTCTTCGTAACTCAAGCGCTTACCCTTCACATATCACACTATTTTTACTGACTCACTCTTCATATGATCGCTCGCCTGCTCACGCCCCCATCAAAATTATTTCGACACACGACAATAATGTCGGGTCATCTGATGTTTCCCCGTGTCTCACTCTGCCGCGGCGCCTGCAGACTTTGACAAGTCGATTTTGCCGGCCATGGGCAACCTCGGGCTGTTGGGTCCGACGATCCAGGGCTATGGCTGCGCGGGTGTGAGCTACGTCGCGTATGGGCTGATCGCGAGGGAGATCGAGCGGTGAGTCGCATTTCTTGCACCCATCCTTCTTCGGGATCTCACCGCGACGCTTGCTGACACCGGCCTTTTGCTGCTGCTTGAACGGCGCACAGCGTTGATTCCGGATATCGCTCCACTGCCTCCGTGCAATCGTCCCTTGTCATGCACCCGATCCATGCCTTTGGAACAGAAGCGCAGAAGGACAAGTACCTCCCAGCGCTCGGTACGTAGTCCTTCCCATCCCTACTTTCGTCTGTCCCATTAACTCGCTGATCTGTCGTCGTATCGCCTCTCACAGCAAAGGGCGAGCTCGTGGGCTGTTTCGTAGGTCCATCCCTGCTGCCCGGTCTGCGGCACCGAGCTGACAGTGACCGTGCGCGTTGCAGGGCTTGACGGAGCCAAACCACGGCTCAGATCCCGCGGGGATGGACACCGTCGCGGAAGAGGTCGACGGCGGGTTCGTGCTTAACGGGAGCAAGACGTGGATATCGAATGCCCCCGTCGCGTGCGTGTCCTTTCTCGAACGGATCGCTGACACTCCGGATCTGATGCATACGGTCACAATGCATTGTCCTCCACAGGGACGTGTTCATCATCTGGGCGCGCTGCAAGTGGGATAACCGCGTGCGCGGGTTCGTGCTCGACAAGGTGCGGTTCCTGCGTGCTCCACGCTTCGTCCGTCTGACCCCGCGCGCGCGCCTCTGCGCGCCCTCAGGGCCTCAAAGGCCTGTCGGCGCCAAAGATCACGAACAAGCTCGCGCTGCGCGTGTCGACGACGGGCTCCATCTTCCTCGACTCCGTCAAGGTCTCCCACGACGCGCTCCTCCCCGGCGCAGTCGGCCTCGGCGCCGCGTTCTCGTGCCTCAACAACGCGCGGTACGCCCCCGCAGCCCTCCTCTCGCACAATCGCTCATCGCTCACGCGGCGCGCGCGCACCCGCACCCGCACCCACAGATTCGGCATCTCGTTCGGCGTGATCGGCGCGCTCGAGGACTGCCTGCACCGCGCGCGCGCGTACGCGGGCGAGCGGACGCAGTTCGGGCGCGCGCTCGCGTCGTTCCAGCTCGTGCAGCGGAAGCTCGTCGGCGCGCAGACGGAGGCCGCGCTCGGGCTGCACGCGAGCCTGCAGGTCGGGCGGCTCAAGGACGCGGGGCGCGCGGCGCCGGAGATGGTGTCGCTCGTGAAGCGCAACAACTGCGGCAAGGCGCTCGAGCAGAGCCGGGTGCTGCTGGACGTGTTTGGCGGCAACGCGTGCGCGGACGAGTGAGTCGCGGCTTGTCTGGGACTCTTTTTTTTTTCTGAACGAGGGCTGGACGTCGTGTGCGTGTTCGCGCTAGGTATCACGTCGGGCGCCACGTCGCGAATCTGCAGGTCACGAACACCTACGAGGGTAAGCCCCGCGCGCGCTCTCCCCTCCCCCGTCCGCCGCTTTGCTCACACTATATTCCCCTCGCGCTCGCGTTCCAGGCACACACGTGCGTTCTCTCTCGCGCAGTGCTGTGTGTAGTGACTGGTACTGACTCGGCGCTCGCGCTCCTCCCGCCCCCCACCCGCGCGCACAGGACATCCACACGCTCATCCTGGGCAAAGCCATGACCGGCATCCCCGCATTTGCGAACTGAGCTGCCAGCCGCAGATGGCGTCGCCCTTCCTGCGCCCGCGAGGCAAGGTACGCGACGCGACGCAAAGAAGCTCGACGGGGCGCGCTCGCTCACACCACGCGCGGAGAATCGTTTTTCGTTTCATTCATTTTGTTTCACGGTGCTCTCGGGACGCGATCTGCGGCTACATGTGTTGTATCTATCTGCTGTCTACGAACGGAAAGGGTGCGGTCCAGCCCAGTCTGCGTCGAGGCACGGCACGCCTGCGAACGCACAGACGAGAACGCAACGGACGCATATATAAGTTGGGTTGAGTTAAACGAGTACATGCGTGTGAGTCCGGATGCTTTCGACTGTCGCTTGCGCCCGGCCTCGTCCGCGGCCTCCTATCCCGCGGTGTCGCCCGTCTTCGCCCGCTGTGCTGCGTCGGGCTGCGTCGCATACAGTACTCGGTCCCGGTTCGAGGACATGTGGCGCACGGGTGCCCGGCCGCGTACGGCCTCGCGAGTGCTGGCCTGTGCTGGCGCGGGCGCGGAGAATACGCCAGGAGAAGAAGCTCGCTCCCGCGGGTCCTCAGGGCAGTGTATGCTAGATGGATTCAAGGGCGGGAGGGCGGGGGCGGGGGCGTGCGCGCGAGGGCTGCGTTGCGTGATCTGCGAGAGCAAGGGATGACGGCGCTGAGTCGCTGACGACGGCGGGGGCGGGCGGCGACGGCTGTGGTGCGTGTGTCCCGCGGAGTGCACATATGTGTACATCGCATACGAGAGCATGGATCGTCTCCGGCGAAGCTCGAAGCTCGAAGCTTGGAAGAGCGAGCGCGCTGTTGCCCGGCTGCTCTCGTCTTCGTGCGCCCGGAAGCGCGCACGCGCGCTGAGCGTATCAGCGAGACCGGCCGAGCGTCGGCGCACCCCCGAGCGCGCGTCGTGCGTATCCGCACTCCCCCCCGCGTGATCTGGGTTTGGGTCTGACGGCGAGGAGGGGCAGGTGGGGCGTGCGTTCTTGCGTCGCCGGCAGGACGCAGAACGCGACAGTGGCCGGCGCGTGCGCTCGCGGCAGAGCTAGACAGAGTCAGAAAGGTGCCGCCGCCGCCGCCGCCGCCTCGACGAAGGCGCCCCCCTCCGTGCGAACAAAGTTTACGTGACCGAAACTCGTACCTGGATCTTGACCGGCGCGCCACACACGATGGCGTCATGCCGCGGGCCCAGAATAAGAGAGGCGTGGACGCGTGAGCTCGAGAACTGAGAGGGGGGACTGAGGCCCGAGGGTGCGGTGTCGGGCGACGTCCGGGGTCGCAGGCATCTGACGCACCCCGTGGTACGGCAGGCGGAAGTCGGACGTCCGTGGGGTCGGTGTCAGATGTCGGCCCGCCCTGCAAACACAGACGAGGGCTGTGGGGTGTGGGGTGAGGGGGGCTGGGGATGCGAGCGGGCGGACGGGCGACGGGGGCGAAGGCGAAGGGGCCGCGCGAGATGGGCCGAGGTGGCGGCGGAGGGGTGGAAGGGAGGGGATGACGACGGGGAGCGTGGGAACCGCGCTCGCGATGCGAACTGGAATTGTCATCGGCTTTATTTCTGTGATCGCGCCAGTCAGCGTCACAGCCCCGACCCTCCTCGCTCCTCCTCCAGTATTTATCCTTGCCCGTGGTGCGTGCGCCCGTCCGTCACACACACACACGACACCTGAGCGAGCCTCGACACTGCCATTGCGCTCACGACGACGACGGAGACGCACGCACGCCATGGCTGCCCAATCCGTCCGCAGCAGCCCCTCCCCTCCCCCTCCTCTCCCTCCCCATCAGCCACCCTCTCGCCCCCACCCACATCCGCCCCCGCCCCCGCCCCCGCCCCGCCGTTCCCCAACCCGCCCTCCTACGCCTTCCCGCACCACCGCCTCGCGCGCACCACGCGCAGCGCCCACAAGACGCCGCTCGTGCTCGTCGCGTGCGGCTCCTTCAGCCCCGTCACCTACCTCCACCTCCGCATGTTCGAGATGGCCGTCGACTACGTCCGCCAGAACACCGACTTTGAGGTCGTCGGCGGCTACCTCAGCCCCGTCAGCGACCAGTACAAGAAGCCCGGCCTGCTGAGCGGGGAGCACCGGTGAGTGCGCCTGCCTGTGCCTGCCTGTTATGTCTTGCTTGGCGGGAAGAGGGACGGGAGCGCGCGCGCGGGTGTGTGTGTGTGTGTGTGCGCGCGTGCGTCATGACTGCGTCACGGGCGTCTGTCGCTCGTCGTCTTTCTGTATCTTATCTCTGTCTCCCGCCGCTTCCCGCCCGTTATGGCAACGCCGATCCTCGCTCGCTCACCGTCCGCCTTCGCAGCGTCAACATGTGCACCCTCGCCGCAGAGGAGACCTCCACCTGGCTCATGGTCGACCCCTGGGAGGCCCGCCAGACCGAGTACCAGCGCACCGCCGTCGTCCTCGACCACTTCGACCACGAGATCAACACCGTCCTCGGCGGCGTGCTCGTCCCAACGGACGACGGCGACGGCGACGGCGAGGAGGTGCGCCAGCCCGTGCAGGTGATGCTCCTCGCGGGCTCGGACCTCATCAGCACCATGTCCGAGCCTGGCGTCTGGTCCGAGGCGGATGTGAGTGCCCCCTTGCCCCTCCCCTCCCCTCCCTCCCCTCCCCCTCCCCGTCGTCGCGCCCCGCTCACGCGCCGCAGCTCGACCACATCCTCGGGCGCTACGGCACCTTCATCGTCGAGCGCGCGGGCGCAGACATGGACCAGGCGACCGAGGCCGAGGCGCTCGCGCGCTGGCGCCACAACATCTTCTTCGTCGCGCAGCTCATCCAGAACGACGTCTCGTCCACCAAGGTCCGCCTCTTCCTCCGCCGCGGCCTCTCCGTGCGCTACCTCGTCCCCGCCCCCGTCGTCGCGTACATCGAGGAGCACGCGCTCTATCTCGACGAGGGCTCCGCGGGGCAGGGCGCGGGCCCGGGGGGTCCGGGGCAGGATAAGGGCCAGGGCCACGATAAGGGCGATAAGGACAAGGGGACGGGGAAGGGAAAGGAGAAAGAGAGGCAGTGGGGCCGTAAGGACCCCACGCCTACGACGACGACGACGACACCAACAACAACAACGGCGGCGGCGGCATAGTGCCACAGAGGCACCCGACGACCGAATATGTAAGTCTATATATCAGACGACGCGCGCGGCATGTATCATTTTTTTCTTTCCTTTTGCTTCTGCGGAGTATTTATTCGAACATAGAGGGGAGAGGGCTCAGGCGGGCGTGCGTGGGCGGAGGCGTGGGCGGAGGCGGAGGCGTAGGGAGGGGCGTTGTATCCAAAACTCACTCACGGCTGGCACATACTACACAGTTGGCACTAGTACCTATATGCGCGTGGCCGCACCACGTTTGTAGAGGCGTTTCTGTCTTTTCTGGGCGCCTGGAGTGTCGTGCAGCACTCCCGGCGGGGCGGGCTGCAGCGCGCAGGCCTCCCCTTTGAAACGACGCCACTTTTTGACGGCGTAGCGCCGCGCCGCGCCGTGCAGGACGTTTCGCGTCGGAGGAGCGGCTGGGGTTGGCCCACGCTCGTTCCGAAGCGAGTCACTCGCGGCGGTCTAAGACACAAGCTTGCGCGTGTGAAATTGTGCAGCGCACGAAACAAATGACAGTGATACATGACATCCCCGGCGGCATGGTCTAGGATACAGACTTGACCCGCGCCAGTCCTCGCGCGCGTAGAGTCGAGTCGAGTCGAGTCGAGTCAGGTCCATCACCCCAGGCTGAGCCGACTCGACTCGACTCGAACGGTGCCCGCTGCCTGGGCAAGAGGCAAGAGGCGGAAGGGGCGCGGCTTACGGCGCGAGCGGCGCCTGTGCGTCGTCGGGCGTTGGCGTGCGCGCGACGCTGGCGGTGGGGGTGGGCGGCGACGCGGCGCTGTATATCTCGAGCGGGATATGGCCGATGAAGTGTTCGCTAGACACGAGGGCGCAAAGGGAGGGCGAGGACGGGCGTCGGCCAGTCAATGCGGGGTTACTGCAATCAGACCCAAGCAGGAACGGGGAAGGGCGAGGGGAGGAGGGGGGGAGACGTACTCGCCGAACCCGCCTACGAAGTATACGGACTGCGAAAGGGGGGAAGGATGTCGGATCGTGCTGGCTCACAGAGGGACGGAAGGAAGGAAAGACGCACGTGTGGGTCGAACCGCGCCCAGTACGCCTGTGCGATGTGCGCATGAGCAACGAGACAGATCGGTCAATTGCGGAGGCAGGCGAGGGCAAGGACGAGAGAGGGGGCCTAGATGAGGCACCCACCGTGTGCGCCCCGTCCTCGTCCCCGGGCAACCACGCGCGCGCGTCAGGATGCGCGTCCAGAAAGCACGCCCGCAGCGCCGACCCGGCGCCGCCGTCCGCGTCGTCGAGCAACGCGACGCTCCCGATGACCGCGACGCGCGCGCGCTCGGCGCCGGGCGGGTCCGCGGACACGGTCAGCGCGGCGCCGTGCGCGGGCGCGCGGAGCACGTTGCGGCCGTGCTGGGAGATGGGGAGCAGGATGAGCGCGAGCGAGCCGTTGGCGAAGCAGCTGTTATGTGTGCGCGATGGCGGTCGAGCCGTGAGCGAGCCTGGAGGGAGGGGGAGGGAAAGGGGGAGGGTGCGTGCTCACTTGGCGTAGTACTCCTGCATGGCGTAGGGCTGGCCTGGGGTGAATCGTGGGTCAGCCCTCGCAGAGATGTATGCCGGGAGCGGGGTGGGGGGACGCTCACCTGCGAGCGACGGGTCACGGTGGTCGGCGGGACAGAGCGTCGCCATCGTGCCGATCGGGGAGTCGGACGACGCGAGCAGCCCGCGCGCGAGGGCGGCTGTGGGCCGTCCGACGGCGGATCGGGGTTGGGAGGTTCGAGGATGCGAGGGGGCGTGAGGGTCAGGCTCTGGTGCGCGTGGGCGAGGGAGAGAGAGAGAGAAACGGATACCGGCCTGCTTCCTGGACTGTTTCGCGGCGGCGCGCGAGCGGGGTGCTGAGCGCCCCGAGCGGGAGCGCGAAGGTGAGGAGGAGCGTCGTGAGCCAGTTCATGGATGTCTTAGCCATGATCGTTGGATATTGAGACAATCAAGACGTGTATGAGGAGGTTGTGGAAGAAAGTGGAGGGGCATCAGTCGCCTCCTGAGCCGAACCTAGACACCTTCTACATTTGGACGACTCTGAGATCCCACCCACCTGCAGGCCCTGGTGCCCTGGCCTAAAGCACGACATGAGGAGGATAAGAAAAACACAGTCATACGACTTTCAGGAAATCCCGACGAGACGAGTCCGGAGGTCGAGGCCTGAAGCATCCTCGTTTATGCGGACTCGGGCGAAGTGGTGGTTGACACGCATCCCCCGTGCCCGAAGCAAAGACACGACAAATAGCTTGAAAGTACTGTACATACAACAAAGTCATACAACAAATCCGAGGCATTACAGACGATGCACTGTATACAAATCGAAAACATCGGAAATGATAACGGTGAGCGATGCACGGCGAGAGAAGAGGAAACGACCGCACTACCCTGCACTACCGCAGGTTCAATTGCGGCAGCGGGCCAGGGCAGTACGTAGTGTTGGGTCATGAGTGCATGAGTCGTGAGGAACGGCAGGGGATAGCGTGGATAATTCGTAAATCAAACGTAAGTCCGGGTCAGGCCATCGTCGCGTCTCGTCCGTCATCATGTTCGGAATCAGGCTCGCGAAGGCCACAAACTGAGCGGCAGCTTGCGGTAGAAGCCTTGAAGGCCGAGCTGGGACCGGGAAGCGAGAAGCTGACGATGGCCCTGGCAGCAGCGCTTACCGAGCGACGATGCCTTGGATATGCGGCGGCAAGAGCATGGCGTCGCCCTTTGACCGCGGGCTCTCCTCGTCGACATGCCGGATGAGCAGTTCAGCCGCGGGCGACCGAGGTCCAACGCGATATTTGAACGGCTTCGGGTGGCTGCGGGTGCGCGGGAGATGCATGTCGTCAGATACGAAATCATTCCATGGGGCAAGTGCAATGAGGCTTGGGCCTTGGGTGTGGCACGCACCTGATCAGATTCGAAGCAAACTCGGCGGGGGGCACGATTTCTGCGCCATGCTGGTCTTGCGCGCGGCTGATGTTGAGCGACGCCAGGATCATGGCCGCGTACACGAAGAGCGACACCTCGGCGAGCTGGCGGCCTGAGAATGGCGAAAATGACGAAACGTGTGATAAGCGAGGAGATGCGCAATAGAGATATCAGATCTGGCTAACGCACCAGGGCAAGCACTTTGCGGCGACCAGGCATGAGGCCGTCAGCTGCGCAGCGGCGGGAGCTATCGTCTTTACTTACCGGCGTCCGAACCCGAAGACGGCTGCGAATGGGTCGGGCTCTGCGTCTTCTCCCAAGAAACGTTCAGGGTTGAACTGCATAGGCTCGCTGTAGACCCTCTCATCATGACACATCGCCCTAGGGATACGCCCATTAAGTTAATGAACACATCACGGAAGGTCGATGAGCACACAAAAACGTACCAGATATTACCCACAATCGTCGCGCCCTTGGGAATGAAGTACTCTCCGTAAGCATCGTCCTGTGACGACGTATGTGGAGTTCCTAAAACGTGTCCGGTCCCGATGAGCATCAATAAAAATGAAGTCATATTTATTCAATCCTTACCCAAAGGGGCAGGCGGGTTCCAGCGAAGGACTTCTTTGAGCACGGCGCTCACATATGGCAGCTTCTCTTTATCGTCCCAAGTGGGAAGCCTAGTGGGTCCGATGTGCGCATCGATCTCCGCCTGAGCTTTCTTCTGAACTTCGGGGTGGAGTACCATGGCCAGGAAAAGGGTGCAAATGGTCGCGACCGACTGGGCACATCCAACACATAACGCCGCAATCTTATCAGCATGGGGATCATAGATCTCACTGATTAATGAGCGCACCGTATCGACGCCTCCGGTGTCGAGAGAGATCGCTGTCCACTTGATAAGAAACTGTTCCTCCGCAGACGCGCCCTCCTCGAGCATGGCCGACGTGAACGAGCGAAGCGCTTTACCGGTAGACTGCGTACAAGAATCATGAGCATGTTTGGTGGTAAGAAATTGCTGGTTGACGGACCATTTGTTTCTTCACGAATTCAAAAGGAACGTCCACGAGCTCCTGGAATGTTTTCCGGAACTTGCGCGCCATCTGTTTGAAACCGGCACCGGGGAACCAGTCGGGGATGTACCGGACTGCGTTTGGATCGTTAATCGGAGCCAGAAATCGTGTTGGATATGTAATAAAGACTCACGAATGGGGAGAGAATCGACGAGCAATGCACCAGGTTCGTTGGCGACAGTGAAGTCGTTGATCGCGAGTCGGGCTAGTTCAACGAGAGGATCAGGCTTGGTCGTATCAACTGTGTAGCCGTGTGATAGACGCAGAATGAAGGAGCTGATCGCACTAAGACGGGAATAGTGAGTCTCATCTGAACGTCTGAGATGGGAAGCTTGGTAGACATACATGCGGGCGCCTTCTTGCAGATCACCTGGCTTCTCCAACATGTGCAACAGGAACCGTCGTGTCTCGATCTCTCGAGCATGTTCAAACTGACAGACGTTGACCTTCGTGCCGATCAGCTGATGAATGTACCTTCGAGTCTGTCGGAAGGGCTCTCCGTGGTTGAGCATAACGAGAGTGGCATTCCACCCAACCCTTCAACATTCAAGCATGTCGTACTTTAGCAATCATTCTACAAAGACGTCACGTAGACGTACATGTCACCCGAGAAAGTGGAGTTAGGCCGATCTGAGTTGAGCACCGATCGCTCGACGAGGATGTCATCCGCGGCTCGAAGGCTGTTCAAGATGATGATGGGGCGTCCGACGATCGATGTGTACACGATGTCCCCTACGACGTTGAACGGTTGAGATGAAGCATCACTGAGAATCGGAGAGAGGTGAAAGTACCGTGTTTCTTCCCCCATTCCGCAAATTTGATCCACCTGTAGTGGTCGGGCAGATCGAATAGGTTGCCGATGACGGGCCATCCCCGAGGACCTGGTGGCAAAGGAAGGCGTCGACGAGTGAAGAGCGCATAGACGAGATACAGCCCGGGAACGACGAGCGCGACAGGAAGGAGGGGGAAGGAGGAGTAAAAGGCGTCCATGCCTTGCGCGAAATAGCCACGGGATGCTAAACTCAAGTCTTTTTGCCACACCTTTTTATACCGATCGCATGCGCTGCGCCCCGCATCGGATGCGATATATCATTTCCCGCCTCCATCATCATGTGTCTGCTTAGACTCGGCAAGACCTCCTCGGCAAGTGGCCCAGGACTTCCAGGACCCATTCGAGATAACTTGATTGTGTCATAAATCCAAAGCCTAGGTGCGGAACTCCTGTTGATCTGTGATCTGTGTGGACAGACGATACAAGGCATTGCAACAGGCTAAGACCGTTTTAGAAGGATGGTGCCGGGCCTGACAAAGCTTGGCGATGAAACTCATGGAGAACACCTGAGGATCAAGCTCCAGAATCATGCCGTTTGTACGGTACTCGTACTCACCGAATATAGCCAGGGTACGCCCCAGCACTGGTGATAATCGGGAACATATGCCATGGGACTTGAATTACAAAGAGGTTGACTGTGCCTTGAATCGTCTTCGCTGTCATCAGTCGATCGATTTCCATCGGTCTGAATGGCATCGGGACCTACCCTGGCCCACTGCGAGAGACCCTGAGAGACCATCGTCGTTAGGTGGCCATAATGGCTGGCATCGAAGCCTTGGACAAATCGCCAGGAAAGGCTATATGACTTTCTCGACAGTAGCCGAAAAATGCACATTCACCGGTGCCAGAGAAATATCCTGTGAGAGCAAGACAGTGAAGCGTTCCGTAACCTAGCATACGGAAGAGACAACGTAACACGGAAGCTCCCGATGCTACTACAGTCGGCGTTGTTAGTCACTTATCTCCAGGATCGAAGGTTCATCGCTCAACGTTCGGGACCTTCGGATGTCATGGAATCATTGCGTTCGTACGAGCCATGGAACCGGATACGGACAGAATCTCTCAGCGTTTCTACTGGCTTCGAGACTCAGGAACGCATCGCGCGCCGCAGGAAGCAGGAACTGCATGGCAGGACGAAAATACGTAACGGCCCGGACACCAAGATGCCAGCAAAAATGCAGCGATCGGCTACGAAGGAGGCGGCCGTCTGGGCCACGAGGATGCGAGCGCTGTCGAACGTACGTGATCAGGCGCCTGTGGATTGAGCGCGTCTAACGTGTTTTCGCAGTTTACTGGGATTTTCCCAGACATTTTTTCCGGAGCTCTGGACAATCATCCCGAGCATCAGAAAGACTCCCGAGATCACGATCGAATTGATGAATAATCAAGATGCACGTTGGGCCGGATGTTACTGAGGTGGCTGAATTCAAGGCAACGTGGAGAGATAGATCGATGGCGCGATGGCAGGGAGTCGGCAAAATGCACATGCCCAGACATGCCCGAGGCAAGGAATGGTCGGCCCTCGAGAAGAATCGGAATATCATGCAGAAATTTGCATCGCCTGCCGGGGAGAGTCGTCATTAGAAACAATGACACAAATGTATGAAACCCCATGTCACCTTACGAACCTGATAAATGGGTAAAAGGGTGGCCCACACTCGAGAGTATGACGGACGAGTGCTTTCCGAACGGATGATATTGCTCGTCTCGGTCAGAACATCATCGAAAATAGTACGATGTCTCCTAGACCCGAGACGCATTTCAATTGCTTCCAGAATTCCGAACCAAACGATCGAAACCCCGTATGTTGCGGGTTACAGATGCCCTATGAATAAAGATGATATTGTCGACGCAGGGGAGCAATAAAGATGCATATTGGTTCTTCAAGTTCTCCTTGCGACAGAGGCGGGGCTGGGCGATTTGACCAGATTGATGCTGCTGGAACACTGATTTGAACACATAAATAGGTTTGAATAAACGTAACGTGAGGTCAAGATACTAGGATAAAAAATTCAACAGCGCTCAATGACTGACCAGGTATCCGGTTGACACGGATCGCCTCAACTTCTGCATCAACTCGGAAATGGAGACGCTTGTAGGGCCGGATTGACGTTCCAGAAAGGAGTGCTGTTTGTAGGGAATGGCGTTTGCTAAGATCTCTGGAGCAAGTGTTGCGTGTCGCATGACGAAAACACAGAAAGCGCATCGCGGGCAGAATCCATCACATGAGGGGTATAACGTATGCGGGTCGAGTGTCAGCCCCATCGATGACCACCGGGGTTGTCCTGGGCGAAAGGAACGAGGTCGCTGATGGTGTCGTCAAGAGTGAAGCCACGACTTGGTCATGCAGGAGGCACGGCTTGACGAATTGCATCATTGTTACATAGATGGTCAGTCGCCAATGAGTGGGGTAACTCAAGGGACATGTAAGAGTCTTTTGTCCTGCGATAGAAAAAGATGTGGGGCCTGAGGCTGTGAGAGGCTTCAGCGATCTGATGAGATCTGCAATGCGCAAACAGGTGGAGTTGCATATCTCAGATAGCCTCAGTAGATCACAACTTTGGCCAGACACTCCAACTACCCGTAGCATGTCAAAGGAGTGGAAAAAATGCAGGACGACTAGACACACCACTCAAATGTACTGCAGCAATCCTTGACTTGAAGACGGCTGGCAAACTGGTCCAAGCATAATTCGAGGCGCTATCCGAGGATGTTGATATGAAAATCCATGACTGCGCATTTCTAGAGGTAAGCAACTGATTGAGATTGCAGGATCAAGGCGAAGCCCTGGCAGGTGAGGCAAAGCGCTGAGTAGGACCGAGCACGGAGCTGCACGGAGGCTGTGGAGACTGGAAACCAAATTCGCTCGGAGCCAACCGGGGGAGGTTATCCGGCCCGAACAACCTCGGACAACTTTCTCTCCTCTCGTTCATCGGTTCAACAAACTTCAGCGTATCAGCTGGAGAGTGCATGGAAAATTTTGCAAAACTTATCATGTATCTGATGAGTAGCTCTGCCACAGTAAATTCAATTCGATTCTCCGTGTTGTATGTTGCGCACGTTTGAGATGTTCGTTGCTTGCACGGCACACGGATCATACGGTTCAACACGCTCTTCCCTCGTCCGCTTATAGCTGCTTCTCTTCTTGTTCTGCTATCTTGTGCGATTGTTCGACGTCAACACCGTGCTTTCTGCTACCGAAACGACCTCGATGACCTCGCCGAACGGCCTCATATGTTTCACTAACTGCTTGATCCCACTAGAGGATGGGAGCCTCGTCGAGAAAGACTTGTGGATCGACGAGCGCCGAGGTGTGGTCTTGGATTCCCAGGTAAGTGGAGATTCGACTATGGGTCCCCCGAGGGGTTCTGATAGGCGTCGGCACTCGCTCTCGCAGCACACATTTTATCACAGGAAAGAGAGGCCACAGAGGATCATAGATCTCGGCGGCAACATCATAAGGTACACAGCGCTACGACCTCTAGTTGACACGCGAACTCTGCACCACGCTGCTCACCGTCTTCCGCCCTTGTAGCCCTGGCTTCTTGGATGTTCAGATCAACGGGGCGTACGGCTTCGACTTCTCAGTATACGAAGGTGACGACGAGGCGTACAGACGAGGGATGCGGACCGTTTCTGAAAATATCGTAGAAACAGGCGTCACATCGTATGTAGTGTTCCCCCCTTGCATGCTATTTCACCTCGAACTCGTCTGAAACTCTGCTCATCAGTTTAGTGCCTACAATCATCGTGCGTCTTTTTCGCTTCTCCCTCGCCTGTAAGCTTCGACGAGATCAAATGACCCTCTTATTTCCATATCTAGACACAAGAAAAATCTCTTTATCCGATCCTCCTGAACCTCCTTCGACCTTTCTCCTCATCCAATGGAGCAACACTCCTCGGGTGGCATGCAGAGGGCCCCTTCCTTCACATGGCCAAGCGGGGCGCACATGCCCCACCATTCCTTCTCACCGCGCCCAAGGGGGTCTCTGCTTTCGAAGATGTTTACGGTGTGGCAAACCTCGCCCACGCGGAGGACTGGCTCATGGACGGCGGTGTCGGTGTACGCATCATCACGGCCGCGCCCGAGATCGAGGGCGTCATGGACGCCGTCCAGGACCTTACCGCGCGGGGTATTGTTTTTTCTATCGGACACAGGTACTTCTCATGCACATTATCCCGTTCTTATTGTTGACGCACACTTAGCATTGCGACGACGGACATTGCGACGGCTGCCGTACGCCGTGGCGCGCGTCTCATCACGCATCTCTTCAATGCCATGCCGCAGCTGCACCACCGCGACCCGTCCATCATCGGGCTCCTCGGTGCCTCTCCATATCTTTCATCACCTTTCACCCCTGCCGCCACGGACGTTATTGATACCATCGCCACATCCATGCTTGCTGGCACCGATACCATAACAACTCCAGCGGGTCCTGTCACTCCTACGAATATCAATAGCCGCAAAACCGCGGCGCGCTCGGAGGCGCTCGATGACGGCGTGACGCCGCCGCAAACCCCTATGCTTGCTAAACAGCATAACCGCGGAGAGCTGCACCTCGAGAAGGGCCAAGTCACAGATATGACGTTTGAGCGGCCGTTCTACGAGATGATCGTTGACGGGATCCACTCGCATCCCAATTCCGTCCGGGTAAGCAGCTTGATCACGTCCGTTGCTAGTCTATACAGCAAGAATGCTTGAACCTGACCATTTGACTACGACCTAGCTTGCGTATAACGTATTCCCAGAAGGTTGTATTTTGATCACAGACGGTAAGTTTTCAGCCGTTGGAAACGTCCAGAATGACCCATGTCTTATCTATGACTATTTATCCATTGATTCAACTGCTGCTAGCGATGAAGATACTCGACCCACACCTCCGAGACGGCGTACATGAATGGCGCGACGGCAAACGCTTTGTCAAAGAAGGCGACCGGCTTTATCTTGAGGGCACGGACACCCTCGCCGGCAGGCAAGCCCAAGTCTTTGTCTCACGGTCTTTTTCATCATGGCTACTTACCTGTATGTGCGCAGCGTTGTAACACTTGACAAATGCGTGCGCAACTTTGCCCGTTTCACGGGTTGCTCCCTCGGCGAAGCGCTCAAGTGCGCGACGGTGAACCCGGCGCGGTGCCTTGGCATCGAAAACAAGAAGGGCACGCTCCGCCCCGGGGCGGATGCAGACCTCGTCGTGCTCGACAGAATGGGTAATGTTTTGAGCACATGGGTCGGCGGGCGGGAAGTGTGGGCGCGCAGTTCAGACTAGCTGGTGGGGCGTGGAATCGGGAACTATTAGGTGAACAAGTTTTTGGAATTTTTGGCATGTATGTAAGAATTGCGCGTTGGAGGCGTTGCCGTTGTACGTATTAAAGTGGTAAGAGGTGAGAATTGGCACTGATTCTGTTCAGGACATGCAGGGCTATTCGCTGCGGTGGCTGGCAGGGATTGTGGGATGAAATTGATGACTTGGACTGCGTCTGGCCAACTTATCAGAATGTTACGATGCATTCTACAGATCGACCAATATGACACAGATTCGACACATCCTCAACTACCGTTGTATAGAGAATGATCTGTTCATCGCGCACCTTCTAGTTTTTAATTCATTATATTAGCCCAGGAATTACCGATCACAGACCTGAAATGTGACGAATACATCCGCAAATCAAACCAGTATCAAATCAAGCTGTTAAATTAAATGAAGCCGAAATGAAGAAGAATTCCGGAAATAAAGCTAGATGAAGGTGCTTACCTGTAATTCCATGCCGTCCACGGCTCCATCGTCCTGCGCCGTTGCGATCGCGAACAAGTTACGAAGAAACGTGTTTTTCAAACGCGCAACTCCCAACGCGCAACCCGCTGCAGCCCGTTGCTACTCGGGGTAACGATACTCGCAACGGGGTTTCGGACCTGCGTTCCTACCTGGACCTCCTCGGCACCGCGACATGAAGATTGCTTCCGTCCAGACAGGGTCTCCGAGTGGTCTCCGACGTGTACGATCCCTCGAGACCGTCTGGATGCTGTTACGATTTTTACGGCGCCTCGGCGACATGGATCTCCAGGATCAAAGAGACTCTGTGGTGTCGGTTTCAAGCATATGGACCCTTTAGCCGGATCTTGAATGCGCGACATCGCTAGTCCGAGGCCTGGTTCGTTGATGGATATGGGCACTTTCAAGGAGTTTTGAGGACTCTCGGAATCTCAGGCCCAAGGGCTCAGGTCAGCAGGATGGTGAAAGACCAGAAAGTGACATAGACAAATTACCAAGAATTGAATGATACCGTGTCTATTGCGTATTCGACGCAGTTTTTTTTAATTGCTAACGCGGCACATGCAGCAGTAGTCGCCAAACCTCGTTGTCTGAGATATTTAGGGGTACAAAAGCGAGTTCTGGCGAGTTGGCCCTTGCAGTGGGAGGGTTTGTCCCACGGTCAGGATGTCCGGGACGAGTCGGAGGGTCTGCGCGGAAGCAAAAACGGAGCAAGCCGGACTCATGATCTCTAGAATAATCGGATCTTTCTTCGCTCGACTCATTGCCTGCATTTCAGTCTTGGACATGGCGGGAGGCCTTCCTCGGATGCTTGTCTGGTTCAAGACTCAAGTGAGTTTTCGCGGATTGGCTTGTATATCGATTGCAGATGACTGTGTTACTCAAATCGTTCGAGCATTGACAATAGCATAGGATGTACGCGAAGGCGCCGAAGGAACTGCCTATATCATGTATATGGCCTCCAAATTGCAAGGAGTCAGTGCTACAAGCACCCCGAGACTGACAGACGCCTTTTTCGAGTGTCGTAGTCAAGTAAGTGCCGGAGGCGAGATATCATAACCCACAAACGAATCAACAAATAAGCTAACCAATAAACTACCCAGTGAGAACCGATACAGGTAATTTACAGACAAACACCCATATATAAACGAAAGAGGCCATACAACCAGGCGCAAGGGTGTACTCACTTTCTCGGAACAAGCGACGATTTTCAAGTGATCCTCGCCGTCATGGCCATAGATATCTGACCTTCTCGCCGCTCTGACTCTGGCAGCTTCGCTCTCTCTCTCTCTCCCCTTCTGAGATTGTCTCTGTCCAAAAGTCAAATGGCTTCTTTATGCTCGCTGCGTTCTTCCATTCTCTCAACCACGCGCCTATGGCATCCGCGCGGATAATCAGGAGCCGTTTCTCCGTCTCCTGCAGCTGTTTCACTCGTCTCCAAGCTGTCGATGCCTGGCGTACTCGTTCCTCCAATTCATAGTTGCGATCTGTGTCATAATCTTCGCCAGGCCGCTCTATCAACGGCAGGCACAGGCCAACGATAAGGCAATCTAGTTTCTCGCGCGCGTGCAGGAGCGCGACGACATCGTCCACGAAGTCGTCATCCGTGTCGGGGCACCTCATGATCACATGCGGGACGTAGAGGTGCGTGAGGTTGGGAAGCGGACCGAGGCGTTCGAGCATCGTACGCGGCGTGGTGAACAGCCCGAAAGGGTCCGCGATCCGCAGGTGCGTGAGGTTGCTGAACAGCGGGCGCGCTTGATCACTGGACATCGGGATGTTGCTCTTCGAGAAGGATCCCAAGGTAAGATGGGTCAGAGTCGTGAGCGGGCTATGCGGGTTGAGCAGGCTAGGGGCTAAACAGCCAGGGACAGCGAGGGTGTGCGCTTCGGTGCACGCGCGCAGGATACGGCGCGTGAAGTTCAACGTCTCCTGAGATGGTTTATCCTCCAACGTGAAGATGACGCGCTTCACGTGCTGGCAGATGAGCCCCGGAGCTGTGCTGATGACGTCCTCGGCGAAGCTTCTGATCCGCTCAGGACTCGGAAGGAGGACAGTGCTGTAGAGCAGTCTGTATAAGAGCGAGGTTGTGGCTTTCGATACGAGCGCGAGGTCGGCGATGTTATGGGGCTCAGTGAGAACGTCCTCGAGAATCTCGAGGATGAGCTCTGGGGGGAGGCGGGGGGGGGTCTGGGGAGCTTCGGAAACATTAATCTGCACTTTCGCAGCGCAGGGGTCTTCATGCATGGTGGAAGGAAATATCGGTTGTGCTGGGTGGGTATGATGACTCTCTGATATTTATTCAGTGTTCCTTTGCTTTTGTTTACTGTACGACGCCGCGCACCCAATGCCACAGGGATGAACATCCGCCTTGTTTGAGCTCCATGCTTGCCGCAATGGATTGTTGGCTTTCAGGACCACGTGCAGGCCAAACGATGAAACACAGGGCTGATCTCTTTGATCTAGAACAAGTCCTCGATTCAAAGTAACTGGACAACTTAGAGCACGCGAGCGCAGCAGCTATTTGTTAGTTCAATCGTAGTCAAATGACAGAGACTTGATCAACCAATTAAAAAACTACATAACCGCTATGCAAAGGGGAAGACTACTGAAGTTCCAAAGGGCGCGACAGACTGACCAGTCGACGAGAGCATGCTTTTGCATGACCCGTCATTCATGGCCAATCCCATCTCCCGATTGGCTTTACCTCTTCCGGCAACATCTCTCTGTCCCTTTGCAACCAACCTTCTTTGACCGTCTCTCCCCAAAAATCAAACGGCTCTGCCCCGCTCGTGATATGATCTCCCTTGCTCCATTCTCTGTGCCACCCACCCCTGAAAGCTCCGCGGACAATCAAGAGCCGTTTCTCCGTCTTCTGCAGCTCCTTCACCAACGCCCACGTCGTCGACACCCGGACACACTCTTCGAATACCTCGAGCTCAGATTTTTTGGGGTGGCCCGTGAGCGGCAGGCACGCACCGACGATGAAGTATTCCAAGGCCGGGCGCGCACGCAGGACTTCGGCAACGTCTCCCACGAACCACTCTTCGTCCGTCTCGCCTCTCCCGACCATCTTCGCGAAATAGAAGTGCGTGAGGCGAGGAAGCGGCCCGAGGTGCGCGAGCACCGTGCTCGGCGGCGTGAACAGAATCCAAGGGTCCGCGATCCGCAGGTGCGTGAGGTTATTGAACAGCGGGCGCGCGAGTTCTAGGGGGGGCAAGGGCTCTCGGACCAAGAGATCGCTTTCTTTGAAGTGGCCCAGGGTGAGGTGGGTCGTGGAGGCCGGAACGACGCGTATCTGTGGCGGATCGCTGCGCGCGAGAAGAGAGTGGCCTATGATGCCGGGTACCACGAACGTGTGGGCGCTGGTGCATACATGGAGGATATAACGTATGAAGGAGCATGTAACCAGCGGGTACAGGGGGTGGTCGACGAAGGTGATGATAACACGCTTGACATGGTCGCGAATGGATCCCGGGCGTGCACGCCCTGCCGATAGGACGCCGGCGAAGGACTCGACGCGTCCTGGATTCGAGAGGATCACATTTCGATACAACAGCTTGTAGAGGAGCGCCGTGGTGCGCCTTGACACGAGCGCAAGACTGGTGGCGTTCCGGGGCTCGATGAGGGCGATCTCGATGATTTCGAGCATGAGCTCGGAGGGGAGCCAGGGAGTGTTGGCATATAAGGGCGCGGGCATGTTGGCTGGGATGTGTACGTCGAAACACGCACGGGTAGGGACAATAAGTATCGTGGTGTAGAGTAAGTAGTATTCAGTGGTGGCTTTGCCACAAACATAATTGGGGAGTGTGGCATGTTTGAGGCTTTGAAGCAAGGTCAGGTCAACGACGCGTCAACGTCGTGGGAGGATACCTGAGGATACGTGGTGGCACGGCGAACTGAGCTAAAAATAGATCACGTTACGCATCACGATCCATCAGGCCGGGGGCATTGGATATTGAACTGGCATTGAGCACTTCGAAGTATTGCTTCCGTACTGTACTATAAACAGTTACAGTATCATGATATGTACTGTACATAGGAATGAAATTCACTTGGCGTCTGAATGTTGTAAACAGCATGTCTGTTCGCGTTAGTATGACCACAGATTTAAAGCCGCATAACGGCAAAGGCACTCAAGCAGTGGTCTTATGGGCCATAAGTAGCACTCACGGCCACTGCCACTTCCCGATCGGCCTCTCCGCCTCCGGCAGCGCCTCCCTCTCCCTCTCCAACAACCCCTCTCTGACGACCTCCGCCCAAAAGTCAAACGGCGCCTCCGCGTTCGCGGCGTGGTCCCCGGCGTCCCACTCCCGCCACCACTCGCCCTCAACGTCCCCGCGCACCAGCAGGAGCCGCGCCTCCGTCTCCTGCAGCGCCTTGATCGCGCGCCACAGCGGCGCGGCGCGGTGCTGCTGCTGCTCCGCCTCGGGGTGGCGCGGGTACGCGCACCTGCGGGATCTCTTCTTGCACAGGAACAGGCCTGCGCCGACGACGAGGTGCGTGAGCGTAGGGCGCTCGGCGAGGATTGCGCGCACGTTGTCGACGAACGTGGCGTCGTGCGGGTCAGGCGCAAGGCACAGGTAGAGCCAGCGCGGGACGTAGAGGTGTGTGAGGCGCGGGAGCGGGCCGAGGTGCGCGAGGATCACCCGTGGGGCGACGAACCATGAGTGAGGGTCGCTGATGCGCAGGTGCGTGAGGTGCGCAAAGAAGCTGGGCCGATGGTAGCGCGGGGACGGGATAGGGAGCGCGGTCGCGAGCTGCGTGCAGTCGATGTCAGAGAACTTCTCAAACGTGAAGTGGGTGTAGCGCGTGATGCGTTTGCCGGAGTCGGAGTGCAGGCACTTTAGAAAATAGGGGATGAAGGGGTAAGGAAAGGCGAACGTGTGCGCGCCGGTGCACAAGCACACGATGCGCCACGCGTCGTGGCACAGCTCCTCGGGGGCCCAGCCGAGATGGATGATGATGACGCGCTTGACGTGCTCGTGGATAAAGCCCTGCCGCGCGTCTGTTGCGGTGCGCTCGAAGAGCTTGATAGTGCGCGGGGTGCGGAGGATGATGGTGCGGTAGACGAGCTTGTAGTACAGCTCGGTGGTCAGCTTCGACACAAGTGCGAGCGCATGGATATAGTGACGTTTGACTAGCGTATATTCGAGAATTTCGACGACGAGCTCGATGGGGAGGGGGATGGTCAGGTGTGGCCCTCTGTCTGTGGTATCTTGCACTTGTCGATCGGGCATACTTAGGATCGTGCGTGCTCGCATTTGGAGCAAAAGAATACGTGTCTGAGATGTCTGTCGTTCTCCTTTTATGCCCTCCAGGAAGCTGGGAGTGGCGGAACGTGGCAGAGCGTGGCAGGTCGTCGCCACACTTATGTCTGAAGCTAATCTTCTCCAGACAATGAGCATTTGAAGAGTTCGTCGCCGGTACATGGGTCCCACCCCTTTCTGAGCTTTGACGCCGGAGCACGAAGACCGTGTCTTCCTGAGCATAACGCCATGCCACCCGATGCACTTGAGAAATCAGCTTGTTCATTACAAGGATCTGGATGTCACAGCAAGAGCAACTCCGCTTCGCAGGTCAAAGAGCGCAGAATGCGGCCGACAAGACCGACAACTCCAGTTGTCTCCCGAGTTTCCACCGCCGCGTGCGTGCACCTCTAGCACGCGCGGCGCCACCCACTCGAGTGACGGAATGCTGCACGCGGACGGGACGTCGTTCGTCGACCGCATCCCTATGACCAGGACCAGGACCTACCTACACTCGGCGCCGCCTTCCGCCACTGTCGACGACGAGCCCCACTCGAACCGGAGGGGGATGACCGAAGGACGAACCCAGTGTGCCTCCGAGGGTCGACGTGTCTGACCCCGCGCCATTGGAAGACGTTCTGCAGTCTGCGAGAGATCCAGCCAAAGAGCAAAATATCGCATACGAGTACTAGAGCACCAGACTAGTACCAGACGAGGCTCCACGAAATCTATTGCAAGGTGGAGCGCAAGGACGGCCCGTCGAGCTCACCTTATAATAACTCAGTCCCCCGTCGCGCCAGGTCGCGACCCGCCGAGGGCCTACTGGAAGAAGCTGGACTCCCCCTCCCCTCTTACAGGTGTCAATTGGCCGCACAAAGCCCTTCAAGTCGGCAGGATGAGGAACACAGAGGAACCAAGCAGAGCGAACAAGCGAAGAATATCGATCAGGTTGCACAGACTCGTGGTCTGTGCATGTAGGCGCATCTGCGTGGCCCTGGGCTCCCAAGGATTTCCCCATCACGGTGCCACAGTATACGAGCGCATTGTCAAAAATGGCGATTGGCGCGACTGGACGCGCACGAGCGGCGAAAAAATGGCGAATCTGACGACGAAGATGACGGGACGACGGGAGAGCCGTGGGGTTCGGGGCCTGTCGCGCAGGGATCAAGGTCGGAATCGGGACGGACCGGGAAGCAGCCGCCGGGCGACAAAAGCGGCAACTCCGACGCAGTGTCACCACCTCAGCACCGAGCAAAAGCAAGAAGAGGAAAAAAAAGCCGTTATCACAGACTCCTCCATCGTCTGGCACTCGCCCCTTCCTCTCCTGCGTCCATCATGTCTCCGACTACCATAACAACTCTTTCTGCGTTGCACACGGCGCGCCCGCGCGCACTCTCCGTCATCGCCGACGCGGACTGGGGAGCCCAGGGCAGCACGACGTGCGGGGTAACATCCCCCGCTCCCGCCCCCACCCCCCCCCCCAGAGCCACATTCCCCCTTCCCAACGAGCTCATCATCGACATCCTCGAATACGCCGTCGTCCAACCCACCCACCCCGCCCCCCTCGCGCTCCTCTCCAAACGCACCACGGAGCTCTTCAACACCATCCTCTACCGCACCGTCCTCCTCCCCACCGCGCGCGCGATCCTCCACTTCGCCCGCACCGCTGCCACCGCCGCCCCGGAGTTCCTCCACCAGCATGTCAAGCGCGTTGTCTTCGCCGAGCTGCATGCGCCCCCGAGCGTGCACGAGGCCGTGCGCGCGATCCTGCGCGCATGCACCGGCGCGCACACCTTTGCGCTTCCCGGCGCCTTCGTCTCGGACCTCCTCAAGCCCGACAACTTCCCGGCAGCTTCTTCGCCCGCCGCCCCGACCCACCTCACGATCGGCTACTTCGACGACCCCGACGCCAGCCGACGCTGGTCCGCATTCCTCCCCCCAACAACAGCACGCACCGCGCCCCTCTCTCCCCTGCACACCCCGCGCGCCGCGCCCGCGCTCTTCGCGGGCCTGACGCACCTGCGGCTCGGCGAGCCCGCAGAGCTGTTCCTCGCGCCGCGCGCGCTGCTCGCGCACCTCGGCGCGCTCCCGCGGCTGACGCACCTGCACGTCGCGCGGCAGATCGACGCGAACGAGGACAACGACGCCGCGTTCGTGCAGGATATCCAGCAGCTGCTGCGCGCGCGCCCCGCGCTCGCGTGCGTCGTCGTCGGCGCGTTCCTGCCGCTGTTCGGCCCCGCGCGGCACCGCCTCGCGGGCTTCTTGGACGACGGGGCCGCGGGCGAGGACGAGGGCGCAGCGAGGGAGGAGGAGAAGGAGAAGGAGAGGGGGGCGGAGCGGTGTCGGGAGGCGACGATATGGCGGCTGGTCGAGGCGCTGCAGAGGACGGAGGAGCGCCTGCTGCTCGTGCCCGGGCGGTACGGCTCGTGGTGGCACGAGTGGCAGGGCGCGGGCTGCGTCGCGAATGCGAGCGAGCCGGTTGATTTCTGGAGAGAGACGATCGCGGAGGGGGTGCGGGAGAGGGAGCGGGGCAGGCTGGTGGGGGAGGGAAAGAGGGCGTGATGGGGACGGAGGAGGGCGCATATAGACTATAGACTGTGCGGGGGCGTGGGGGTGCGTTGGCTGCGGGGTAGGGTCATGTGGTGTGACTGGTGGGGGGCTCTGTCACCTGTCCCATGTCCCGATGGACGTGCGCCCGTCCTTGCGCCTTCTCGTTCGGGTCCGCTCCCTACTAGCTCACCGCTGCGTTTTTCCTTCCATTTTCATTTTCGTGCAACGTGTTTGCTTACTCCTAGACTATCGATTACAAGCCTAGATGCCTCTGTGTGGAGAGCTGCTTACTCTAACTTACTACTGCAGAGCAGACAAGAGCGTCTGTTAGAACTTCGGCTCGGAGCTTCGATAGAATGCCGTTGACCTATTATTCGGATACGGAATAGACTTGCTGGTTATTTATCTCTGCCAGCCAGGGTGACTCGCTCCTCCGCGAGATCAGCACAGCAACCATTCCGCACAAATCAGAGCCTGGCTTGGCGTGTACCCTCTAAAGGTAGGAAAGGAAAAGCGAGGGACGACTTCAACGAACACTCCAACAAGGTACACTTTGCCGCCGTCAATACATCTGCTTCCCCGGCCGGACGCCTCAAAGGTGCTATGTAGGTGACAGTCGGCGACACAGTGTCTGCGCGCGACGATCTGTCGCGAATTCGAGTGCTTGAGAAGATTTGGTCACCCGCCGCCCTTTCGCAAATTTTGTTGGTTGATCTGCTCGGTGCTCTAGCGCCTCACGCAGGTCTTCCTCTCTGCATTTACCACACATACTCCGACTCTTCATCTCTCCATCGCTCATCGCATGGCTCTGACGACTCCTCAACCCATGACTTCACAGTTGCGAAACGAGCTGGGGCCGACAGCTGGCGCACCAGAACACCTCTCGGTATGCATGTGATCTCAACTTGGTATATCTCGACAAGACCACGCAATAACGATTCAGCTGCCGTACTCGCACACACAATTTAAAGTACAGTTCCGATGACAAAACACCTACACCCCGGCGGCCCCGGATATCTAAAGTACACACAGAGATACTAACCAACCAACTGACCAGAATACTAACTTACTAATGGACCACTGCTCGCCGCCGTATCAGTACCACAGGAAAAACGAAAGACAAGACATCGAGGACGAGAACGAGAGACCGCGGAATACACAACGGAATAAGGATAGCGCAAAGCGGATGCACGGGGTATTACACTACAAAAAAAGAACAGGTGAGGTCGACGCCGGACGACGAGGGCGTCGGGCGGGATAAAAATAAAGGTGTTGGGGTGGGAGAAATGCGGGCGAACGGTGGAAGGCGAAGGGCGAAGGGCGAACGATGGAAGACGAGCAAGGGCGGCGCACAGCCCGGCCCGGCCCGAGGGCGTACAGGTGAAACAAGAGTTGTAGTTAGTATGAGCGGACGCGTCCGATAGCGCGAAACAAGACGAAAGCGAAAGCGAGCGAGAGCGAGGGAGAATGCAGGACAAGGAAGGGGATGGGAGAGCTGATCCAAAGACGAGCGCTCCTGGGACTTTTTTTGGGGGGTGGCCAATCGCGCAAGCGGATGGTGGGGTGAATCACGCTCTGGCCGTGCGCTCCAACCCACTCTCAGACTCACTTCCCGGAGCAAGCTCGTCTGGCGTTGGCGGTGACGAGGAAGATGATGGCGATATGAGCTCAGGGTCAACGTCATCGATCTCAACTGCAGGAGCTATCCCCGAAGATGTCGGAGCGCTTTCCGCGTCGTCGTCGGAGGGCGATGGCAATGACGAATCTGATTGTGGAGAAGACGGGGAACATGAAAGGTCGACGGGCGCCAACGACAATTCCACGGAAGGTGACGATGATGAAGGTGATGAAGTGGAAGGGGAAGAAGGGGAGGATAAGGCGGCCAGGATCAGGTCTAAAAGCTCCAACAGCTTTGACCCTACGCTTGGCGACGGTGAGGAGGAGGGTGAAGGTGATGAAGGCGAAAAGGTAGAGGTTGAATTGGTGCTGGATGCGCCGGCGCCTGTAGGCTACAAGAAGAAGAAAGAAACAAGGACCCACATCAGTACCCAATGTCGTTTTTTCGATTCAATGAATATGCCTGCGGCTAGTCGACTGAAGACTCACCACGATGGCTTCTCGACAGTCCCACATGCAGATCCGACGTTCATGCAGCGCGAAGTACGGTGCGGGCGATGCGGACGCCATAGGAAGCTCTGTGAACGTTGTATCCAGCGGTGAGCGACACATTCAAACACGGTCACAGGTGGAGGATGAAACTCACGCGAGAAGAACACGACGAAACTCAGAAGCTGGAGAACGAGAGGAAGGAGGGACGGGAATTGCATGGAGAAGGAGACAGTACCAACGAGAGTGGTGTCGGGAAGTCGCGAGCACGAAACGATGCAGTCCTCAGCTCACTCTGCGACCAGAGCTAGCCAGCACGACAAGTCGTAGGGCGTCGAAAAGCGCACGAAGGAGCACGAGCACAAGCAGCCAAGCCGTGAAGCGCACTGTCCAGGGCACGCCGTCCGCGCTTTATACTTGCCCGAAAACTTTGCCCCACATTTCGAAGTAGAACACCCACAGCCCATCGAAGTGTCCACGTCCCAAGCGAGCACTTCGCATGCTCCCGCAAAAGGCAAGTCGAAAGGAAAGCAAATCTGGACCCTGGCACTCCTGCGCGCGCATCTCGCTACCGCCCATCTTCACACGATCGCGAGGCGACGGGATAGGGCACATGTAGGGCGTCTCGGGCGCGAACGTAATGGGATGCCATGGCCCAAAACGGTACTCCCTTTGAGCTTACGATGCAGTACGCTGGTGTGGCCACAGGCAAAGTGGCGACGAATACAAGAGTTGCCTTTCTTGGAAGGCGGGCGGTCGAGTTCGGCCGCTTCTCGACGGAATTGCCGTTGGCCAGAAGGACTGCGTAGCCAGCAATTTGTTGCCACTCGTGTTTGGACAGAACGGGCAGGTCGTTTGTTGGGCTTGTGCTAAGCTGTGGGTCCTCCATCTGGGATGTCGCTCGCCTTGTGGGTTCGTTTGGCGCAGATGAGAATAAGGGCGCGTCTAGGATAGCCATGATAACAGGCCGTAGGGTATCAGACGATCAGGTTAGGCAGAACGGCAGAGGGCGTGGGCAAGTCACGACCAGACATGTACACAAAGCTCCAGCATCGCTAACTTGGCGAGGACCCACGGACGGTGAGGAGTGTTTCGAGTTTAAAAAGGGTGATTGACCATCCAAGTTACTGATGCGAGTGATGATACATGATGAGCGACCAAAAGGTATCTGTTGTATAAACATCGACGAATGAGAAGGTTATGAAACTTGAGCTTGAGCCCTGTCAGAGAGATCGCAACTGGAAGTACTTTCTATTCGTTCGGGGATGGAGACGACTCGAGAATCACTGTAAATGCGCCCTATGTTGGGATTAGACCGTTCTGGACAAGGCGTCACAAAATCTGTGAAGGCACCTATTAGCAAGCATGCCTGTTTATTTATATCAGACTACACAGCCCGGAAAGCTTGATGTGAGGCGAGTTGTGTGAGACCCAGTAGCGGAATGCATGATGTAGCATCGAGAGAAATACAAAGCAGTCATGATAGCTCCAGTCAGCCAAAGTCCAGACATCGGTGCGCAGGGAGAGATGCGCTGCCAGCACCGCCTAGCGGGTGGGGCTCACGAATAATCGTGCGAGCGCTTCGAAACCGATGCGCGGATGTAAATGCGCAAGGAAATTCTGGTGTGCGTGCACGATGCGCCTCTCGAAAGTCACGGAGCAGTTGCAGGACTGCCGCTGGACCGAGGCGCTGACGTGAATGCACAAGGAGGATTTTGCACTAACGCACTGCAGGCGGCATCTGATGAAGGTCACGAAGCACTCGTGCAGCAGCAACTGGACCGAGACGCAGAGAAGGTTGTACACGGGTATGATCACGGGAAGGTGCAATGTGTGAGATCGGGCTGTCTCTGCAGCACTACTAAATCCGGCTCAAAGAAGAGAAGTAGCTGTGTTCTTGATGTGGGATGGAGAGGTGTCAATTCGTTCGATTGGACAGAGTGTGTGCCGAGGGATGCAAAGCGAGCATCGTATGCATCAAGAATCAGCTGTGCTATGAGATTCTGAATCTCGGTCGGCATAGTTAAACGACAGACAATGGAGGTGACTTGAGGTTGAGGATTCAAAAAGGCCGTCGTTATCTGGATATGGCATGTCGAGACCTATGGGGCGCTTTCGTTCGTAGGTGAGAGGAAGTGAGAGTCGAAGGTAGTACGTGGGCTCACTGCTCGAAATCCTAGGACAACTACGCCAAGGAAGATTTTCTCACGATGCGGATATGTCATGATGTTGACACAGAAAGATGACCATAAAAATAGCAAATGGCCAGTAATTACGAGGCGCACAAGCAAAGAGATATGTTGATTGTATAGTGAGCACACACGAGCCACGGGCACGGAGAAGCCCGAGTAGGCATATATGCGTAACGTTCATGTATAGATTGTATGCGTAGCGGACAACAAGCACAGCACCAATGTACGATGGGTATATAAAGCAACAGAAGCCAGAGACACCAAGAACATGGATCACAACAAATCAAGAACAAAACGAGGTATAGAGATGGTTGATTGATAGCAGTGTTCTGACAATGTCCGATGACAGGTCTAGTGGAGAGCTCAGAAGTCATGGTCGATCTACGACGATGGGAAAAGACGATGAGACATAGCGAGGATAGCGAGCGAGAGCCAGAACGGAAGACATAGTCAAGAGAGCAAGCATCGACCGTCCGAGACTGTGAATGTCGGGGGGCACGGCGGTCAAAAGTTTTAGTAGAGTTAGCGGGGCATGTGCACCGCGCCCGAACGCAGCATATGGCCTTCATCGCGCACCATGCTCATAAGAGCGCGCCGGCAAGGAACAGCGGCACCGCAACCAGTGCGCCAAGCTTCATCGCCCGTGCTAGGTCCGCAGCGGGTGAAGACGATGTGCCGCTGGCCGATTGCGACGCTGACGGTGCAGATTGAGATGCGCTTCCGGTGTTGGAGCCGGAGCCGGAAGCCGACGACGACGACAAAGAGGACGTGCCGTTTAGGCGTATCGCGTTACGCTGGATATGGGAAAATGAAGTCAGGATAGAGTGGGATGATAGTATTTTTAGGACAGATGAATGGTGAACGAAGCTAAGATAGAAGATGAAGAGGAATGGAAACGGAAGGCCGTAAAGATAGCTACCACGAGAGATGAATGAATGATGACTGCACTTACAACGAAACCTGCCAACGTTTCGCTCGAGCTCTCGTTGTTGTTGATCACACCGACGCCGCCCTGCCCACACGTGTTGAAGTCATAGAACCACATGGTCTGGTTCACATTCTGCGGGAGCATGGGGACAGTGAGGATGGTGATCGCGGTGCCGTTGCCTGCGTCGCGGAAGCCCGAGTCGAAGCCATTGATAGTAATGTTTGTGTCATGCGCGGGAGTGCAGGGCGAAGAGAACGTGGACTGCGTCGCGGTGTGGTTGCCCAACGTGACTGGAAAAAAGGATGGGGCAAAATGAACAAAAGAAATCGACGAGTAGGAGAAAGGGGAGACAGACAGTTGAAAATGATAGTGTCTCCAAGCCCAGCGGTGACGCGTTGCGGCTGAAAGACGGTACTGCCGTTTCCGGTGGTGTTGTGCCCGACGGTGATCACAATGTCTCTCGCGGCAGCCGCGGTCGCAGCGAACAAGCACTTCTCGATTATGACGGACACATCAACGATGAGAAATTCAAATTGACTTCTGGCCGAGGAGAGGAGACTCACGAAAACGGCACGGGAGAATAGCATTTTTTTAGCTTCCGAGACCAGGTCGACGACGTCTGTTGTGAGGGGGATAGAAGGTAAACGTGAGTCCGGGAAGCTGCGTGTGCATGCCTGTTGACTTTATACGGCTGGTGGAGCCGGACGCGTGCCCTGTACAGAAATTCTAGTATCGTTTGGGCCATAAGTAGATAAAGAGAAGCATCGAATTCAAAGTGGCCGTCGCGCGTTGGACGCGCGCACAATCACCTCCATGACATTCTAGCACGTGAGCGTGTCACAGGCGGTCACTGGTCTCCAGAGACCAGCGTGACCGGACGCGCTACTTGGCAAGAATGAAGAACCTCAATTTCAGTGTTTCGTTCCGTTGTTGAGCGCCTTGACGGCGACGGCGGCCCCCCCCTCTAGTCTACCTTGGGCGCTCTCTCAGCTTGCGGATCTGCGTGCTGCGCTCGAAACACCATAAAAGCCAGACACATTAGCATTTGATGATCAGTGCCCACTGCCCACTCCCCGCAGTTACTGCATCTTGCCCCAAATCATGACATCTGGTGCGCATGTCCGAGTTCGTTTCCAATGCATCCGATACTGATTTGAATATATACGAAGAAGCTCAGCAGCAGCCCACGAACTCTAATGGCACTCGACATCGTGAGTCTCCTCTTTGAATCCTGGCATATATGCGCATATATGCACATTATGATCCTGACCCAACTCTCGTCCTACAGCAACGACGATAGCACACGAACGCGCCTTCCATGCAGCCGCTTCAGATCATGCCGTCCTGCAGATCATACAGATATGGCAGGATAGACTCCAACTCATAAGCGTCGTCGTACGTGTATTTTTCGGTGTATACGTGTCCCTTTCCTCTGTTGGTACTCTCCTCAGGGCTGTGCCAGTCGTTTCATTGCTAGTGGAGCACCTCTGACAGCTGTTGAAGTGAAACTAGCGCTCATGTTGCATGCGATATATCCATCGCAGAATTTTGCCCCATTTTGCTCATCAAAGCGCTCCTCTTGAATTAGGCCTGCATGCTCTTACTAACCAAGCATCATCACCCCCCACAGGCCAGCTTCTTCACTTCTATTGATAGCATCCTCCTTTCTCTCGTCTCTGCTCAACGAGATCATAAAAGCACGGATGGCAAACTCATGGACGCGACCATGGCTGGCGCTTTGATCTTCCATGCTGGTGCTGGTGTGTCTTCCTCTTTACTGAGAGGAGGATCGGGAAAAACCAGTAATGCTCACCTCATTTGTATCCATCACAGCGATTTTGGCGTTTACCGCTTCTTTTGTCTTGATCCGTTACAAACTTAATGACGCAAAGAATGCACCCGCATCGCCCTCTCCTTCGCCATCTAACGCTGCTTTCTATTCTACCAACGACAAACAGGAAGGTACCAATAACATTAACGACATCGCCACCGCCTCGACTTGGCCTTTTTTCTCCATACCCCATCGCTCACCAGCCCACCCCACGTCTGGACCTACCTCGCCGGCCCCGTTGCCCTTCCCTCTTTCCCTCCTGTCGCACGCGACGGACCTTCTCAATGCCATCACGCTCACGCTCGGCTTCGGCTCTCGCATATCTGTCTCCCGCGTGCACATCTTCACGCTCCCCTGGCGCCAGCAGGACCCCTCGCGCGACCTGCCAGACGAGGGCGCGGGCGGCCCAGACGGTGACAAAGGCGCGGTGGAGCTGACACGCCTTCTCACGCGCTGTCACGCCGCGTGTACAGCGTTCTCGCTTGCGGGGTTTATACTACTCATCGTGGGCGTGCTCGCGTACGTGTGGGAAGTGCTTGCTCGGAGCGTGAGTATATTCGTGAGCTGCTGTGTGGGCCTGGTTGCTTTTGTGTGGCTTGTCGCATTACACTGAGGAGCGGGGGGCGGAGGGTTGCTGCTGGATGGGGTGTGGGGGATTTCTTGATGCGTTATGATGCGCTTGATGATGAACACGCAGCTGGTGCGTCCGAGAGACTGTTGAATAGATTGCTGAAGCTAACTTGCATTTGTGGATGACACCAGTCCGTTTCCTTATTTTTTTCTATTCGCTTTCAGGGTTTTTAGAGTTCTGCAAGCATCTATACCTCTATACCAAGCAATACCACGCCGACATCCGGCCATATAGGCGGGCCCTGTTTCAGAACCAAGTACCAGTGTATCTTTCTTGTACAAAACAGAGAATTTACATGTCTTATTGCTCTTTTGCACATTCATCCATTACTGTCTCGGTGAGTGTCTGTCTCGTATACGTTCTACTATATCAGTCACCTTGCTTTTTACGATGACAATTTATGTATCACATACAAAGTCGGACGTGCGGTCGACGATTCCACGTCGACGCGCGCGAATGACGTCCGCCGTCCGTTTGCTCTAGCTCGGGCGGTTCGTTATCTTCTCTCTGACTTTCTCCACTTCACTCACTTCGCAGCTTTCTTTCACTGTCTTCTGGCGCATGACTGATCCGTGTGTATTTTTAATTTGTAGAGGTTCCACCGAAGATGCTCCCGTTCACGATTGAACAAGGTGCCGAGATGGATCGCGGTCGATCGACAGGGCAGAGGGGGCCAGGCCAGAAAGGTCTGTTTTTGATCATTCATCTCCTTCGGACTACACATTGTCGGCGCTTCTGCGCGTGCCTCCCTGCATGTATTCTTCTCTCCCGTATATAACAGGCTCTTATTCGCGACTCGTCCACGTGCTGCGGGCTATTGCCGCGGAAAGAGGACCCTCAAACGCGCCTTTGTACGGTGCAGCTGACGCGCACGCATCAAGGGGGGACGAGCACTCGATCTAACGTTCACAAACACCCCAACAGCACATTATAGCGCGGTCGGGTGCTTAGGGCGCGCTTACCTCGAGGCATCGATAATGGACAACCCCGTGACGGAAACGAGGCCCGCCAGTCCCAATCCGTGTGTGTGGGCTCCAACTCGAGCTCTTGGTCAGCCAGCCCCTTGCGCGCAGTTCAGCGCTCACAGCACTTTCGGGCACACAATAAAGTCGTGCGCTTTCGATTGCGATGCGACTCACTATCGTGCTTTCGTGCTTTCTTACAGTGCCCCACTCCTACTACTGAATCGAACACGCCCTTGGTGCATACCTTTTCTCGCCTTTGTCTTGAAGATTGGACAAGATGTATATGGTGGAGACGATGACGATGATGCCTGCTCAGGCATACGCTCAGGGGCACAGCTATGACCGTGGAATGGTACCAATACCTTCCGACGTGAGCATCCGTCCATTCCCTTCTCGACCTTGACAATCGCTACGATGCACGAGCTGACGTTCGCAAACTGCTCACCCCGGCAGCTCGACCTCGAGCTCTCGACTCTGCTCGATGCTCTGAGCATCCAGCACCAGAACGCCGGATTGAGTGAGGTGAGCCACGCCACGGACGGCGTCCTGACGAGTGTGATGACCGGCTCCGCGTGGAGGCAGCCAAACGCGGCCTACGAGCCCGCGCAAGAGCACGAGCCAAGGGATACGCATATGATCCAAGACGCACAAATCCCCGCCGCGGAGAGCTATCAGGTGCGCACACCCCCTCGCCCATTCACCACGCCGTCTCACGCACCCGCACGTCGACTCTCCCAGTCAAACACTTCGGACTCCTCAAATTCCTCCGACGCCACTCCCTCCTCCGCCCTTGTCCAAGTAGCCCACCAGGCCACCCCCACCCCTACGCCTGCAGACTCCTCCCCGGCCCCACCGCCCCCCTGCGCGCTCCTGCAAGCCATCGCGCACCAGTTCGAGCAATACGCGACCACGAGCGGGGAGTACCTCGAGCTCATCTTCACCCACCGCGAGGCGTTCTCGTCCTGCCCGCGCGGACACGAGGGGTGCCCGGCGGGGTTTACCGCGCTCGCGCACGCGCTCGAGCGGAGGGCCTGGAGGGCGGATCGGGACGCTGACACGGAGGCCGTGGCCGCGTTTCGCCATGAGGCTTGGATGACGGCCGCCTGGCTGGGCTCGGGCGGCGTCTGGTGGGGTGGGTCGAGCTCTTGAGCTCGAGGAGATGTGTACCAATCGTCGGCGGCGCAGTTAATGTATAGACTCGGTATGCAGAGCAGACCAGTCGACGAGTAAGTTATCGCACATGTTGTAGATTAGTATCTGTAGCATTTTATCGAGAAGAGTTTGTTGACCATCTTCTGACGAGTCATGGGATCAAAGAGAGTTGGCAACGTCAGCAACACGACATTACAGTTCCGGTGGACATACAGGTCAGTGGTATTAGATCTAGACAGACATCCTCGAGCGCAACATGAACCCTCTACGATATATAGCGATGTACACTTCGACATCGACACAGCGAAACAGGATCCAGGGCTAGTGGTGGTCGAACTCAAAGCTTGGCCTTGAGCTCCCTCAAGCGAGCATGCTGCATGCTCTCGTCTATGATATCCAGAGTCAGACTCTCCATGATGCGGCGACAGACGCAAGCTATACTCACAGTTGGCTTCGTATAGACGGTCGCCGGGGACAGCCACAATGTGCGAATGGATCGACGACGCATCTACCATCTCGGGGACGACGTCTTTGATTGTGTTGGCGCCCAGCAGACGCATGTTCATTTCAAACTCGTCCTGTACAATCTCGCTTAAGCGACACGCCTGACAGAAAAAGCGCGATACACACGTGTAGGATTTGCAGCGCCTTGTCCACGCCGTCTACGCCGTAAGCGGAGAACGCATACAAGAACGGCCGGCCAATGCCCACTGTAACGACAAGTGCCGTAGGAATCAGCATTACTAGAGACCTGGAAAAGAAAGAGGACGCACCCGCCGTGGCGCCTAATGCGATAGCCTTCAACACGTCGGTCGCCCTCCTCACCCCACCATCCACGAAAAGTTGGAATTTATCGTTCGGGAACTTCAGCCCGCGCTTCTCCTTCAGCTTCTGCACAACCTCGACGAGCACCTCGATTCCCGACCGCGCAAAGTCAAGCTGGCGGCCACCGTGATTCGAGAGAACGACTCCAGCAAGACCTTCGTCGTATGCCATGAGCGCGTCCTGTGCTTCATTCAATAAATGAATGAATAAATGAACATGGAACTTGATTCACCTCCCAGCACTGAACGCCCTTGAGGATGAGGGGCACTATGGCAGGAAGTTAATGATTGAATTCAAAGTCATTCACGGAATACCTACTCTTCGTTATACTCTTGAACCACGATATATCCGCCCATTTAAGACCTGGATCGATGAATCCCTGTAGAAAAAGGATAAAAACTCGAAGATATTCTGCGGCGATTGATCATACCGTAATAGCTTTTGCGGCACCTTGCGACCTGTCGACGTTTTCGCCCGCCTTGGTAACCTCGTCCGGATCTTCTGCCTCGAACTTCATGCGCATATCCTGAAGAAGAAAATCATCGTTCAACGTGAAGTCGGTGTGTCGATCAACAAACAGACCTTCTCACGACGACCGAGTTGAGGCGCGTCGACTGTGATGAATAACGCCTTGATTCCACACTCTTCCGCATGCTGGACGAACTTCTGTGTGACTTTGCGGTCCTTGTTTACATACCTGCCCAAAAACAGCAATGTCATCAATATATGCGAGCGAGAAATACGTGTAAGGGCCTCTACGTACAGCTGAAGAAATTGTACTTGGTCAGGCGCGGCAGCGCTGACTAGATCATCGAACGCGCAGGACGCCAGCGTAGGAATCTGTGATACAAAGAAGTGAGCGGAAGAGGTCATCGAAGGGAAGCAAAGTTACCATCTGGATGACGCCGTGCTTAGCCGCTGCTCTTGTCAGATTGAGCTCGCCGTCTGGATGGCCGAGCTTTCCGAGGGCAGTCGCTGTCTGAACGCCATGAAAAAAGGAGTTACTCGCCCGTATGGTGATCACCTCGAGGAGTAGGAGTGAGAAGGAACTTACAATGTAGACAGGCATCGTCGACTTGTGACCGAGAATTGTCGTTGACCAGTCAACAACAGTCATGTCTCGCAGAATCCGTGGGCGGAACCATATCCTGCAATGGCCATCAGCGATGCCATCCTTGAGGGAGCAGAATAGATGTACATACCGGTGGTATGCAGCGTGGTTTTCACGGTTCGTAATTTCATCATCTGCTGCCGACGAATAGTATGCCCACGCTTTCTCAGGCATCACTAGTTTCGCAATTGCCTACATAATCGAAGAAATAGAAAGGCTCGAGCGTCAGTGAATCCTTGAACGATAACGAAGGAAAATCTCAACCTCGAAATCGTGTAAGTTGAGGATCTCGGATAACGAAGGCCTCGCGCCCATTCTTGCTAGTCGCTCTTTCTCCTCGTCGGTGACCTTGATCTCCACTTTTTCGACGGTGCCCATATCGACAGAGCCCAAGCTACGTGGACATTGTCATTGAAAGTAAAGACAAGGAACTTCAATTAGATACACATACTGCTTCTCTGGGGGAAGGTTATCGGTGATTGCATTTGGCGGATGAATGGGATCATATTCCTGGCTGATCATCAACTCATCAAGTGAACATGACGAAAGCTTAGCAGCCAATCATACTCACGTTGCATCCTTGCCCGCGTATTTTAGAATGATTTTACTGCCACCTATGATGACTGGTCAATAATGATCTCTGCGCATTGTACGGGAATGCCCTTACCGGGATGTTCTGAATGAGTGTTACCAATGAGGTCTCTTTAGCTAGTATGAGTTGTCTGTGAAAGACTGTATTTACCATCGAGGAATTCCGTGACGTCATAAACTTTTCCTAAAGTTGCGGCAAAGGAAGTCAATCAATGGTACAAGATTCCGGCAGCAAAGTCTTGTCAACACTGAAGGGTCAAGATAATGGGAGCAGCATGGGAGCACACTACAGAGAGTTACAACGTCAGAATGTGGTGTGAGGGCGAGCACGATAAAAACTCTCACCTGTGTAAGTGAGCTCCAATCGCATGGAGCATTGCGTCCAAGCGCGTCCAAGAGCACCCAGCTGGCAATGCCAGAGTCTAAATCTCGAACAAAATAAACTTGAACTAACCATGTACAATGATCCAACAACTCTCGCGTGAATTGTGCTCGGCCACCGTCTTTCCTGAGATTGGAGAAGCCATGATTCGACAGCAAGTCCTAGAGAATACCTGAAGTATATATGGCCCCTGCAAATCCCAGAGGATGGAGTATCGTTACAAGAGGTGAGAATGAACGGAAAGACGGAGGATGGCAATATGCTGCTATAGGTCTGTGGGGCCGGCGGTTCATATGGGGCAATCGGGCCGGACCGACGGGGAGGCGTTCCGCGGAACGGGCGGGACGGATACAGCTCCTGACTCGGTCACAACCTTTGATGGTCAAGTTTTTTCATTGACTGCTCAATGAAGATGCAGAAATCGGGCACTATCATCTCATGCTTTTCCAGAGACAATCGTCACTAAACGACATCTTCTCAGTCTTCCGAGCGACGTTAGAGAGGCAGCAGGTCTCACGATTCACTGGAGATTTCGAAGCACCAGGCATGCCGCATCATCACTTCCATGAACATTACATTCGACTTACTGGGCGACCAACGTATACCGACTCACAATCATAGTGGAACGTTGGAAGAAAATCCCCGTCCGGGGATCAATGAGCTTCAGCCAAATTCTTGATATGAGATTTTTTTCAAGAGTTTCCCGCTGTACAACACGCGTATGACTGATCAGTGTCCTTTCCAGCCATGTCTTCACGTATTCATTACCTCCCCTTGAGGTCCTTCCTTGACATGATCACATTCATGAGTTCCTTAGCTGAGCTTCGCACATCGAAAGATTACATCGGCAATCACTCCTGCTCTGCACCTCAGCCCTCAGCGCCCCGATCGCCCCTTCCGCAGACTAATTGACTTATCAAAAGAATTGAAAGGAATTGCACGGCTGCATGGTATATATATCGATCGTCTGCAGGGATATCAGTCGAAGACGAGGACACTCTCAAGGTTATAGCGCAAAAGGTTAGTGGCACGGCAATCGTTGCAGTAGCGACATGGTCAAGGAAGATTCAGCGCCTGATCAACATGCCAACACTCTACATCCTGGTAGGTATCGTATTATGTGTAAGACCTATACAATTATTGTTGAATTCTATTGGCTCATTATCGAGATCATCTTGCTGTTACAGGCGGCTGCGAGCGGGGCCAGACGGTTCGAAAATGCATCTGAGTATTTGTAGCAGGCATAAGCCATCCCGCGAGCTCAATCAACACAATCGACAGGATGACACAACTTGCGTGTTCTTCGACTCGGTGTGACGTGCGTAGACAGATGACAAGCACCCGAAAAAACTCAACTTCCCACCGAATGTCCAAAACCGCGTTTAAAATGTCACTAGAAAAGGCTTGGGTGTCCTTGGCTGCTATCCACGTCTATCGTGTATCAACGGTATATTTCTAAATCATTGTGACTAGATCCTACAAGGAATGACAACAGTGCTCATAATCATATAGAGATGATGTGACGATGCTAATGGCAGTACAGACATACAATCACCTCGGCAGTATAGAGAAACCAACATAATCCAGACCCAAACCCAATAATCTATATGCGGAAAAAAAAAGCAATGGAAGCCTGCAAGCCATCTACAGTCTTCGGCAGTATGCTGGCCACTTTCAGACGACCTCAAACGCGGTTCCGCCGGCCTGAGCGTCGAGCCGGATAACATCGTTCAAACCTGTTATGGTGCAAATTGCAATGGGCCTGTGAGAAGTGTGTGATGGAAGCGTGCGCGGAGATAGTGCGCACCCATAACCTCGAAGAACGCCTTGGGGTCCATACCCCTGGCCGAATCAAAGTCCGTGCCAGTCTTCTTGAGGGAATGCATGGCAGCCCGAATCCCGTGTACGGCAGCAACGCAAGAAACAAGCGAGAAAACTGCGTGGTCGCAGATAAGATGAATTAACAATTAAAGCCTGGTTGTGGAATATGATCAACTTACTGATAATCTTCGCACCCATCTCTTCGGCTTCCTTCGTAGTGAATGAAGGGGTAAGACCACCGGAGATGACATTCACAAGAACCTGAGACTTGCTCGGATGAGAATTCAACGCAAACAGAGCTGAGTCTTACCGGCTTAGGAGCGAGGGCTGCAACAGTGGACTCCAAGAGCTCCTTGGTGCGCACGCCTTCGATGAAGCAGACGTCGGCACCGGCATCAGCAGCAAGTTTTAGCCTGTAAATGGCTTCTTCCATTCCAAGGACCTGGGCCGAATCTGTGCGCCCAATGATGACCTACACCGGCAAAAGATCGCTTGTCAATATCACGGTATTATCATGGAAAGAACAGCCAAAGACAAGGAAACATCGCTTACAAAATCTGAGCCACCAGGAATGGAATCCCTGGCGATGACCGCCGCACGGATGCGGGTGACAAACTCCTCGCGCGAGACAACCTGCTTGCCAAGAAGATGACCGCAGCGCTTAGTCTGAACTTGGTCTTCGATGTGGAGCCCCGCAACGCCCGCGCGGGCATATTGAGTGACTGTGCGGGCCACCATAGCAGGGCCACCGAATCTACGAAACCGATCTGTGAGCGAGGGGGAAATAGAGAAACGATGGATAAAGCATACCCAGTGTCGGCGTCAGCAATGACTGGGCATGTTGGGTCCAAGCTGCAGACCATTTGCGCACTCTGTGCAATTATCTCTCCGTTAAAATGGGGTGTGGTAGGGATTAGCCATGGACGTACCTGGACGAAGTCATTGAGGGTGGCGATGGCAAGATCAGGTCCACCAAGACGGGAGGCAGTCGTAGCGGCACCGCTGTTATTAACCGTTCGATAATTAACAATTAATAGCTGGTGGGCACTAGACTCAAATCACCTCTGGTAGAGGCAGGTGAATCCTGCCTCCAACGCGCACCGAGCACTGATTCCATCACAGATTCCGGGAGCGACCTGACGTAGTTTTAGTTAATCACCATTCGTTCGACGATGAGATGACGATGCATACCACAATACCGGGGCGAGCGAGCATCTGCCGCAGCCTTGTTGCGGGGTTCCAGGAGAGCTCGCCCTCGAGGTAGTTCTTTGGGTCCAAGCGGGCATTGTAGTAGGGCTTGACTGCGGAGTCCGTCAGAGCGGGGGGGATGCCATCAATGCCATCGGGGACGGCATGGACGACGGAGGAGACAGAGGAATCCTCTGTGCTTTTGGGGGCATAGTCCATACCAGGAGCCATTGTGAGTGATCAAGAAACTAGTGAAGTATGGGAATTCGATAGGGTTTGAGGACTACTCAAGTGGTTGACGGAGGTTTGGAGCGTCAAAGGGCGCCCTTTATATGTTCTTCGAATGCTAAAAACACCAGCGAAATTCCGAATCCGACTGTCTCAGAACCGGTCGGGAAATCTCGATGCCCAAAGCAGGTAGCATGGGACTCCAGACGGTGTGTCACTAACAGTTCTAGTCCGCACATAACCGCGCGAGGCACAGGTATCAGCTAATAATGATCGAGTCCCTGCGGAGGAAGGGAAAGCAACTGACAATCCGAAGACAGAGTTCCTGCATGTGTGAGTGACAGATGAGTAGTCAACCGGTCTTGGCATGCGTAGAAGCCCCGAGACGATGCGCGGAGGCCCAGTGGTGCTTCCGAGCGAGGATCGTTGCCTGTAGGTAAACAGTCAAAGTTTCCCTCGCGGATCGCAAATGCACAGGCTCTATTCAATATGTGCGCAGTGTGCGTGGCGGTGCGAAAGCGATATTGTCTTAGACCTGGATACCTTGAGATTTTGATAATGTGATGGAGAGAAGTCAGTTCCACGGTGTTGCGATACCTCCACCCGCGGAGTTAGTGCGGTATGTGGGCGGGCTGCTGATGAGAGCCGGTAGATGAGGGGGTCCTGTGCCATTGGAACTTTTGCAAGCACCGCTCTCTTAGGTTTCACATGTTGACTACGGATGAGGTGATGACACTGTATCAGAAATTTCCCATGATACGGAAAATTATTGAAGTGCTTCTATACTTTTACTGCATAACTCACCTCTGGCATGTTCGCTCCCCGAACGTCCCACCGCCTCAGCGCGGCTAAATAACAAGCCCAGCTGACACATGTCCGTGTAGCTGTCCTGGCATCAGATGTTTCGCAATGAGTGTCTATACGAGCATGTATCGTTCAAATTCATTCTCGAAAACTTACACTGTACAGCGTCAGAACGCCTTTCCACAGTGAAGTTGTGGCGGACAGGATTGAGGATCGCGCCTCGCCAGTCGCTCCCGAAGGGGATACAGGCTGATACAGGTGACTTCGCGTGTCTGTCACGTGGTATGTCGTAGAAGTTCACACCTTTGGCCAGGCAATGGCGGAAGATTTCTTCGCCACTGGCGACAACAACGAGTACGACGACGAGCACGACAAGAGTCACGACTACGACGACTAAAAGGCGAACGCTGAATTACATCGCGTTATAGAATGCCTTCGCCGGCCGCTGCGCCCCCCAATCCTAGTTTTCCACAGCGCACACTCGACGGCCTGCAGCAACACCTCAACTTCTTTCGCATCCATATCATCTTTTTGTGCGTATTTGCTTCTCTGGATGCAGAATATGAAAGATAATCCCTGCGCAGCACATTCACCCCTCTCATATTCTCTGCAATCTTATACGCGAGCAATGGTCGATACCCTATCAGCTACATAGATGCTTTATTCAACTCAGTCAGCGCAATGACGGTCTGCGGGCTGGCGACAGTCAATTTGTCGAGTCTAACGGGCTGGCAGCAAGCAATTCTATTTATACAGATGTGTTTGGGGAGCCCAGTACGTCTATAGAAGCATTAATAGCCGATCGAGATATTGACTTCCTGGGGAAGGTTCTGGTAGCCTGGGTGGTGGTGTATATCAGGAGGTATGTCGCCTTTTCTCTCAATACGACCACTCTCTTTCCATGTCAGAATAATGAGCTTGACCTGGCGCTGACTGCCATGCCTTAGACGCATGTTCAGAACACGATGTGAAAACATCGTGGCGGCTGCGGCTCGAAGGGACACGTTGTCCGCTCTTGACACGCAAGTTGAGTCTCCCAAGTCTTGGCGTTCCCGCATATCGACCCTTCTGCGTCGTGGTTCCGGACTTTCTGATGTTGAAGAGAAGACGGACGAGGAGGACACCGTAACACCAATGAAAAATGGATCAGCGAGGGAGCGAAAGGGAGGAGGAAACGAGTCTCGAAAGTTGCGTCCAGATATGATACGGCGGATGGACGATGCACCAAAGCTGGTGAACCCAAGCGGCTGGATAAGCGAAGGCCGCTCGGACCCGATGAATGCTGTTGCAGAAGATGGCTCTCAGCCGCCAGCAGAGCCAACACGACAGTTGGCCTTCGCAGAAGATCCTAGACGTCGTAGTCGAGACCATTCAGTATCAAGCACCTCATCATCTTCTGAACCCTCTGCTGCTGATGAGCGTGAAGGAAGACCATCACACCGACGAAGGTCAGTTTAGTGTAAAATTCGCATTCATTAGTTGCCGATACTTTCATATAGGCATAATCGCCGCTTTTCTGAACCTCAAGGGAGTTCATCCCCTTCTACAGGTCAGTGCCTCTTTAATCATTGACGTTGTTTATGTGAACTGCAACACGCTATCAGGCAACCGCATGCAACGTTTCGAGACTATCAATATCGCAAACGTGCATTCCCCAATAGAAGAATCAGGTGGCCCATCTGTTCCCCGTACCCAGACTATTGAATTCGCTCCTCCACCTCGTAAATCTCGCCTTGGATCTAACGATCGAAGCAAAATCGATCACAATTCCGTTATGCCTGACGTGTCCCATCGCCGCCCGACCGTCGAGACAATTGACTTTGAGGATCGCAGTAAGAGCAGCTTCTTTGATCGTTCCGCTCAGATTCTCATTAAACCTTGGCATAGGGCCTGGAGCCATTGGACGGTCTTCGTCAATCGGCCGCACAGGAACGACTCATACATATCAGTCAGGTCCTCAGCGCGCGAGTGATGGGGATTTTGGTGGCTTTCCATGGCCACATGAGATCATTTCCAGCCTGATCAATCGCTTCTTCCCTGGTCTAAAGCGCCAGTTGACTCGCACCGTGACTATGCCACGAACTACTACTATCACCTCCCACCATTTTCATGAGCCGGTGTCGACACTGGCCAAGGTCGTCCCATACATCACCTTCGATGCAGTCGTAGGGCGAAATTCTGAGTTTCGTTCTTTAACTAACGAGCAGCTTGAAGAACTTGGCGGAGTTGAGTATCGTGCTCTCACCGCCTTGCTTTGGATTGTTGGCGGAGTAAGCAGCAGACGGCATCCCTTGTTAGAGCTTAAAATTTATACTCGTGTGTTAGTACCATATTCTAGTGCAAATGTTGGCGTTCACAATCATCGGGCCTTACATGTCAATAGCAAGATGGCAGCCCGCGCTTGGACCTCCAGATCAAATTAGAGTTGTCCCTCCAGGATGGTCAGTTCATCGTTTTGAATAATCTCGATCAAGACTTACCACCAATCGTTAGGTTCTCGATATTTCAAGTAGTGTCTGCCTATACGAATACAGGCATGTCGTTATCGGATGAGTCTATGGTTCCCTTTCAGCAGGCATATCCAGTCATCTTGGTCATGGTCTTCCTGGTTTTGGCTGGAAACACCGCTTTTGTAAGTCATGGGCCGCCTGACAAGTTCACTATTTTTATGACATTCGTTATCACAGCCTATCTTGTAAGTCATTTCCACTTCTTTGCACTAGGCTTCATTCACATGCATTCAACCGACGTGATAGTCTACGATTTTCGATGTAAGTTCCTTTTTCATCATCAGATCGCTGAAATTAACCCAATCACGTAGATGGATCATCTCGAAATTGTTCCCAAAAGAATCGCGTATCAACGAAACTTTGCGTTTTCTCCTAGACCACCCTCGCAGGTGTTTCATATATTTATTTCCCTCTCATCAAACATGGTTTCTTCTGACTATTCTACTCTTGCTCAAGTATGTTTCATTTTCAACTTGTGGGCCGTTGAAAAATTGAACGACCACCTTTCATGCTCATAGTGGGACAGACTGGTTCTTTTTCCTTGTGTTAGACATAGGGAACCCAGCTATTGATTCGATCCCCATCGGCGTGCGATTCATCGACGGATTACTTCAGGCTGTTGCTGTACGAGCAGCAGGATTTGCAACGGTGACACTCTCTGCCCTTGCGCCAGCTGTCAAGTACGTATGTTTGTTCATCTAACTGAGTTTTTACTCAACATCGAACAGAGTGCTCTATGTGATTATGATGTATATCAGCGTTTGTGAGTCTTATCTTAGTCTGATGCCGATGATGTCAACGCCTCTCATCTGGTGTCACAGATCCTATAGCCATGAGGTATTGATTCAGTTGTACCTTCTTTTTCTATTTCTGACCCTCCAGCCTGTGACAGTGTTCGATCGACCAATGTATACGAGGAGAAATCTCTGGGTATCTATCCAGACGAGGATGATTCAGACGACGAAGATGATTTTACACCGTCTGGAGGAAGAATCACTGTCTGGAGTCGCTATCTAGCCATGCACGCCAGGAAACAACTTGCATTTGGTATGCTTCTTATGATATATTGCTTCTCCGTTACTGATATCGCGGAAGATATGTGGTGGCTTGGCCTTGCCCTATTTCTGGTTTGCATCATTGAAGTTTGTTTTCCATATATCATCTATCAAGAAGACTTGCCTGATATTCTTATCCTCATTATATAGCGTGGCCCGCTGGTGAACGTCAACAATCAGGGCTGGTTCACTATTTTTAACGTGGGTAAGTATACATGTGTCAGGACAAAACGATATGTTGAAATTTTCATGCAGTCTTCGAATTGGTCTCCGCCTACGGGACCGTTGGTCTAAGTTTAGGTCTCCCATATGTATGTTATCTTCGCGTCTCTTCCCTCCCTTGAACTCATCGTTCGTCGAAAGGCAAACTACTCCTTTTCCGGAGCATTTACCCCATTATCCAAACTAATCGTCTGCGCTGTCATGCTTCGTGGTCGACATCGCGGTCTCCCGGTTGCAATTGATCGGGCTGTCCTGCTACCCATCGAATATAGCCAAGGCGCAGATGGCGAGGCACTAAGCTCCGCTGGGTTTGATCGTCGGAGACCGAGTTTAGTCAGCGTGCCGACTATGGCGACTGGGCATAACGTTGTAGCTTCTACCCACGAAAAAGCAGAACAAACGACAGATCACCGACGCCGTGCTTCTCGTTTGATCCCTGGGAATCAAGGAGGCGAAGATGGTAGGCAAACATGATCTGCGCTTTCTACAGACCTTTTGTCTACTGTTTTACGAGTGTCTATGCTTTCCATACCCTCAACTTCAGATGTACCTATTCGGTTCCTTTGGGTTTAGCTTCGCTCATGGACTACATTCACGATCGGACATTTGACAACTGAGTGCTAGTAATGTCTGTATGGGTTCTACATTTTCTAATACATATAGATCTGTACATGGGAATGAGTTGCGCCTCAGGGTATCACAGTACATGAGCGGAAAACCCGTAGTGACCTATCCACAGTTCACATCGACAAGGACGACAGGCCTGGAAAATCAATAAAATATCCATGATTCAAAACACGAAACTTCCCACATATCAGTACACGGCCTTTTCATGATCAAAGTCTCCCATACATGTTGCCCAGTTCGACATCCATGGAGGCATTCACGGTTGCACCTTATTTCCCACCATAATAGTCATCAGCTTGATGGTATTTGATTCACCTGAAATTGGGGTCTCACCTGTAGGTTTCGAGACAAGATGGCTTCGAGGTCGCAGAGTGTTTCCTTGCGATAGCGGCTGCCACGTTTCATGCGCTTTATGAATATGCAGCAGGATACGAGCAGACAAGACAGAGTACATGACTCGTTGCAGACTAATAAAAATAGGATGATATATAAGCAAAGTGAATTGTTGACAAGATTGGGACGCACGCAATTAGGAGGATCACGAAATCTTCCTGAAGAGATGTCAGTGGAGCATGATCCGATGCGGATGATATACTCACTGATACCACCAGAAGGAGGATTACACTGATGACGGATAAGGCTAGGTTTTCACAGTCAGCACAGTGTATAACAAGGCTTAAGTAGTTTCATACGGACAGAGAAGTGCTAAGTAATACACCATGCCTGAATTGGACATCTATCAGGATATCGTTTACAGGAAGAACGATGTCACTCACCGTCTTTGTACATGGTGACAATGATAGAAGAATTTGTATGATGCGCTAGATGCATTTCTCAGTTAGAAACTGAATGGGAATGGACGGAGTGGGTCCTCGTACATTTTCGAAGTTGGATTACTTTAGTCACAGTGAGGATCACAATCGCTGTCAGGCAATCGTATAAGTTGCTTGATAGACGTGCAAAAGATAGAGAAGGAGAACATACCTGTATCAAACACACCAAGGCAGATATAGCATCCGAGAATGGTTTTATTTGCCCTAGTCACGAAACATCCCCTTCCGTTAGCTAGGCCGCCAAGGGTGGATATAGGGGCATCTGAGTACGAAAGCGTGAACCAATGGGCAAGTGAGAGTGGTGTATATGCTCACATGTCAAGGACTTGATAAATCTAGCCAGCAATACACAGGAAGGCACAAACGTAATAACAAACAGGAGCAGCAACCCAAATGCTATGGCCTTTCTGCGACCCCATATGGCCCATGTACGCATCATGATGATGCCTGCAACAATTGAGGTTTAAAGTGTCTAGCCTCCAAGCAAATCCACTTACTTTCACAAATCCCAACACCTCCAAGGAACATCCCTAGACATCACACGTCAATGCGCTTCCTCAGGAACAAATTAAAGCAAAGCTCACAGCCCGTCACATGATACAATCGAGAACAGTCTTCAGGCGATAAACCGAACCCAAGCTGATCTATATGAATTGACTGAGATCTGAGACACTAGAAGAAAGTGAAAAACACGCACGATAGAGAACTAGCGATGTGTCCGCAAATGGAGGATATCTTACTATAAAGAAAAGAACCTTGACGAGACTCCACTTTGAGCGCCACATGTACTTGACCTCATACTTGAAGGTTAAAGTATAGTCATACAGCTAGAAAAACAAGTCAATAACCACAGAGAAGTTGATACATCGCACTCACAAGGACAGCGATGGCGCACACTTGTGTTGAACGTCAGTTGAGGTATCATGAACAAACTGGCAGGATGATCCCACCATCTAGATACTTCGATACCGCATCCAGCATGAGCTCAATGCTAATGAATACGAGTCAAATACGTACAGAGTCCATCTTCATACGCTGGATGGAATCCAAAAGAGCTGGCTGCTTTTGTGGGTCCATGATGGTAGTGACAATGAAACGTCACGACTCACCACGGCTGGCTTTAATATGTGGTAAGAGCCTCCACATCATTGAGGTATCCTATGCTGCCCCGAGCTTCCCTACGGGCGATGATGCATCATGAATCTGCCATCTCCGCCAAGGCACTCGCGATTGGTGTGCACAGAGCAGAAAGCATCAGAAGGAACACACATTCCCTGCTGATCCAGCGCTCCGTTGGCTGACCATCTGATGGTGATATACATTTAGCCAACCTCCGCAGAAATATGGTATCTTCGAGGTGAAATGGAAACACAGGAAACACTAGAAAATGAGGTCCGTACATTGTTAGATCACATTGCATGCTATATACAACTCTCAAGCAAGTACGCACATGATTTTGGGTAAACAATAACGACTTCCCGGACATCAGATCGTTCACATTTTTTAAGCGCTGGCGAACTCAATCTGACACTTGCGCCAGACTGGTGTCGATGCATGGTTGAAAATGGTCCACGATCCAGCTCCTGTGATTGGTAATGCATGAAAGATGTCTTCTAGAGCAAGTACTTGTGGGGTATTCAAGTCCATGGGAGATGTCAGATTCCCAAAGTATCGGAAACAACACCGAGTTCCGGCACTCGGAATGATCGAGCCGAGCTTTGAACGGAATGTGATCAAGCTCCGTATTGCATTAAGGTGATGTCTACGCCGACGGAAAACTCTATACCTCTTAAGATTGCAGTTCAGGGCCTACAGAGATGTGCGCTTAATCCGGAAGCCCCCGAGAACAGCGAGATCCCCGGCCTCACCAGATGCTATGCTTGACAGATATATCTGTTGGCGCAGGATGAGCTGACGATGGCCATGTAGGTCAGGCGCCGCTTAGGGACCGATGCATGACACAGAGCAATACACGACACAGAGCAATAGAAGTTTCACTGAGACAGCAGCAGTGTTGCAGCGAAAGAACCCGCTCAATTCATGGCACAGGATTAGACAGAGTATATTGAGTAGACTTACCTGAGCTTCAAGCGTGTTTCGTGCCATCCTACACGCGCGGTGCACCTCGAGAAATGATTTACGGCAGAGGCAAGAGTATTCAGGATTCAGAAGGCTCCGTGTCTGATAAAAGATGCTCATGTGATGTACCGAAATCGAGGTAGACGAGTGGGACTGCTTCCAGAGTGGATGAAGATGCGATTAGGGTGTGCAGTTGAGATGAGGTACACTATAGGACAATAAATTAGTCTAACAACATAGCAGCTAGTCGTCGCTATGAGCAAACTAATAAGCATTATGGAATGAAACAAAGGAGAATGCTGACGCACTCTGCTGTCTCGCGTCGTAAAAATAGATCAATTGCTGCTGAAAATGCAGCGAAGGCCAAACCGCCTCCAAGCACCGCTTTTGGACCAGATTTGCGTGCCAGGATACCACCGGCTACGAAGCCAGCAGCTATTGGATTGACCATATCGTTTCGTGCGCGATACTAAGTCCAATGGTTAGAACGCGTAAGAATGATATAGTACTTCGATGACACGCACCGACTCCATGACACACTCGAGGCCAGCAAATAAGGCGCCGACTTTGCCAAAACCCTTTCCACTCTTCCACATCCCTCGTCCCATCTCCTTGAAGATCTCTGCCGCTTTCTGTTTGTTGTTCAGCGCCGCCTGTGTTTGCTGTCGTAGCAATGGATCCTCGTATGCGAATGAGGCTGACATCATGGAGAAGAACGCGCCAATTGCGAAGCCTTGCATGCAACCACAGGCAAGAGTTACACCGATATCCCGCATAAATGGCGTGAAGCTACTCACCTCCACCGCCTGCAAGCACGGTTTTAGCAACACAAGATTCGGCACCAGCGGTCATGTAGTCTTGGTACTTTTTGGCCTCGAGCATTTGAGCGCGGTCATCCTCTGTGAATCCAGGAGGCAGAGGCTCCCTGCCTGCAGGAAAGACAGGCGCAACGAGGGGAAGAGGCATGTCCTGACACTTCCGACCTCAGCAAGAACTTCGAGAGCAGTGGTCTAAAGAAAGGTGGATATCTGAAGCATAAGTTGGAGTTAAATTACAAAGTCAGCGCGCGACTCACGAAAAATAATACACAAATCCTCCTCGATTTACCTTCGACTCAGGCCTGGCACAGGCGGCGGTCTCGTCCTCCGAAATCGTTAGTGAAACTCAGACCAAGCAAATCTTATGGATGACAGTAAAAGCGACAAAATATTGCGCGCTGAGCGTATCAAATCCCCAATCAACATCTAATCCCGGCTAGCATCGCCGAACCGTCCTTTTTCGAACTTCGCACCCATGATCCTTCGAGCTGTGAGGCTTGACCCTTTCGTATCGTAGGATAATATGGCTCAAAGTGAGTACTGAACATGCAGAGTGCTTGTTCTAATACTACTCTTTTCATATCATATCTGTAGTTATTATCCCACAAGCGTCACAGGTCATTGACACCGATTTCGCTCAGTCGGCCCCAACGAGCTCTTTCACCAGGTGTGTACACTGTACTCAGTGCTTGGTGCCAGCTCCATATACCTGGAGGTTAATAGTCCATGACACTGATGATTTCTCTGCATACAGACCGAGGCTCAATGACGATATGGGCCAGTTCGGTCTTCGCCAGCAAGAGCCGTTCACTCAGACGCAACATCGTATGTGCAATTTGTAGCAGATTCCCGATCGAGAGGTATATTCATGTATTGTCATATAGGAACCCAGAAAGACCAGGACAATGTAGATGAGGCTGCGCGTAGAAAAGCCTTGAAGGAGCTCCTTCAAAGTTGGATGGACCGGCTGCAACTCATCTCTGTACTTGTGAGTATATCTTTTTTGCCTGTATCAGTGAGAAGCACTCTGTACTACGGTGACTCTCGCTTTCTGAGAGACATCTGCAAGGAGACAGCCATCCCACTGACGTGCAACCCATCATTTCATTTCTTCCATTCTAACATCTCATTGATGATCATTCTGAATCATTTCGTGCGGAATACGATGCCACTCAGTTCACCATCCGTTCATTTTCGTCCATTTCTAAACCATTTTTCAGACGACCTTTTTCGCCGCAATGGAAGCACAACTTTTGGGTAACACATCTCCTACTGGCACTGGTCCTGTGAGCGTCACCGCACAGGTAGCCAATATTGGGCTTATATGTGCTCTCATCGTCCATTCTTTTGCTGGTAAGACTATGACGAGTGCTTGTGCGATGAGTGTCTGATCCACCCTTACTCTGGTAAAATACAGCGATGATCTCCTTCCTTGCAGCGTTTGCGCTCATCAGGTTCAAACTCACAGAGGCCACAAAGAAAGAGCTCAGAGCCGAGAGTTTCTCTGTCGCATCACCCAACTCTGTCAAGCTGGAACCTGCCACGAGCGACCAGAACCTTCCCTTGGTGGACCTTCCTCTCCCACAGCCTGATTATCGACAGGAAATCCATGCATTCCATCCACAACCAATCGACCGTTCTTCATCTATACCAGAACATACCCGCGTCTTCATACCACCTCCACGGGTGTTCTCTACGAACCCTCACATCGAATCATTCAACTCATTCCACACGCGCAAGCCACCGATGGCCCTTCTCGAACATGCATATGCCCTCTCAATATCCATGGCCGCCGTCGGATTCGTGCTTGTAGTAGTTGGCATTGTATGTTGGGCGTGGTCGCAGCTTCCAGGAAGCGTCGCTATAGCTTCGACTGCAGCAGTAGGCATCTGCACGGTCGCCGGGGCGGCAATCCTGATTTAGATATCGATCTAATTTCCATGCTCGTGTGCCATGCTCTTCGGAGCGCTCTTCTACCTAACGTACAGTAAGCTGTCAACGTGAGATGGTGGTTACCGTGCGAGTCCTTTCTCGATCCAATGCCATGTTTGGCCACGCGGTGTATACGGCGCCAATCTCTTTTCTGTGGCGTTCACCTGCCCATCTGCCATCCAGCACCCTGCACTGGACACCCTCACAAGTTTCATCGGTGTTCGGTTTAAACCTTTGTCCGCAAGCCTTCGCGCGCGGCTCTCGGAAAGCCCAACGACCCATACATCCCACGGTTCTCAGCGTCTCGACCATGACAGGTGAGCCAGTGCTCCGCCTATCCTCCGAAGCATCACCAAAAGCCCTCTCTCTCGACTGGCCTCGCGAACTGAACAATTACCTCCAAACGACAGGGCAATCCCATTTACTGATTTGGCATTGCACCGTCACCGGTCCGCCGCACCAGCTAACGCATTCCGTGACCGCTATCTGTGAGTTCTCCAAGTTTCTTGGGCGCATCTTGACGTCGACTGATCTCGACGCCGACAGTCAGTCAGCGGTCAATCGATCGCCTCGGGATCTAGCGTCGGTTTGACAGCTGCAAAGACGATGGCAGCCCAGCACGCGTTGGAGATTCTGAGAGGATACTAGTCCATCCAAAAGGTAGGATCGAATCCCGCGGGCCCGAGCTGCACTCGCAATTATCTCACCATCTTTCTGGCAGCCGGTCCACCACCACATAAATATCTCCGGCGCCCGCAAAGCTCGTCAAAGTTCAAAAATTCAAAACGCAATCGATTTTTCACAATGGATTTGGGAGGAGACCTTCGGTGCATGCATTGTCCAACTATGCCAGATCTAAAAACACACGCTCTAGTACTATCGTCGACCGGCGTCTCAAGGCTGCCTTGATCATACGCACTAAGTTACATACACAGCAACCCTGCAAGAAAGGGAGGAAGGAAGAACGAACGAAGGAAAGAAAGGAAGACAGATAGAAAATAGACGGGCGGTAAAAGAAAACAACACTGTATGACTGAAATGAAGAGCAGAAGCAGAAAAAAGAGACAAGAGAAGAAAAGCGGAGAGCGAAACGGACACAGAGAGAGAGAGAGACGGAGAGACAGGGAATATAAAGCAGGCGACGGCGTGAGGGGTAGTGTACCACGCAGGTGCAAGGAGCAAGTAGGGCGGAACGAAGTTACGGCAGGAGAATACGTATGTAGATGAAGAATTAAGAGGCTTGCGATGCGTATGAACTAAGGAACGATGAACCAAGCTCGAGTCTATACCGCCAGCGCCGCACGACGCGGCGTCGTGCTGTGTCATGTCAGGAGCGCCACCAACCTCTCGCTGTCCGCCAACTTCCCCACGAGCCGCGCCCGCCGCTCCTCGTCCGCGTCGAGGCCCGCGCCCTTCATCATGGTGGCCGTCAGTTCGAACGCCTTCGGCGCGTCGTATACCAAGTCGTCAAGCAGCGACGCCAGCTCCGTGAAGCCCTCCTCGAACGACGCGGGCGAGCACAGGTCTCGCTTGCGCGCGTGCACGAACAGCGCCGCGACGAGCTCCACGTCCTCCTGCTTCCGCTCCACGGCCGACAGCACCAGCTTGTCCACGAGCCGGAACCGGTGCTCCGACGGCAGGCTGCTGAAGTACGACTCGGCCTCCTCAATGCTCCGAATGGTGAAGAACTCCTTGAGATCCTCGTCGATCTTCTTCTTCGCGTCGGCCTCAGACATCGACGGCGCGCCCGCGGCCTCAGCCTGCTCGTCGTCCGAGCTCGCCTCCGAAGCGGCGGGAGCGGACTCCGACCTCTCCATGGGCACCGAGCGGGGCAAGAGATTGAGCCTCTTCCGCTGCAAGGGCGCGTCGGCCGGAGCAGCCTGCCCAAAGTCCACGCTCGCCTTGCGGCTCGGCGGACGGCTCGACTTGGGCGCCGCAGGGTCCGCCGCGATCTCGGAGCTCTGGCTCAGCATCGAGAACATGTTCTGGCTCGAGGCCGTCCGCGAGAGCGGCACCTCGCGCGGCTTGTCCTTCTTGCCCGCGAACACGCCGCCCGGCGCGAAAGACATCGGCATCGTCTTGCTGATCTTGCCAAAGTTCGAGAGATCGCCGGCCTTGGGCGGTTGTCTTGGGGGACCGGCGGTGCCCGCGACGGTCCAACCGTCGGGACCCACATGCTGGAAGTCCCCGCGGTCGCCTCCGCGGCGCGAGCCAGTGCGGGACATGTTCATGCGCTGTTGCGACTCTTTCTCCTGCGCGGCCTTCTCCTTGGCAGCCTGCCAACCATCACGCCCTCCGTCAGTTCACGTTCGCGGACGACGACCGTGGAGATGGCACTTACCGCCTCGTGAATCTGGGCGATCGTGGCCGGAGCCGCGCTCTTGACTCGGGGTATCCACTTGCGCTCCCGCAGCTCGAGAACATCCTACACGACAAAACCAACAATCAGAAAAAACAGTACGCGTGCGAGATAAATGACGAGGCAACCCACCTGCAGCATGAACTGCATCCGCGAGTTCACGTTCGGGCTCTTGCACAGCTCCTTCATGCGCGAGAAGTACACGTCCATGTGCGCGTGCGCCTTCTGCGTGTCCAGCATCTGGCCGACGGTGCTCAGCAGCTTGCACAGACTCTCGATCTCCTCCTCCTCGGGGTTCTCGACGTTGCCGAGCAGCTTCTTGATGCACTCGTGCATGATCCGCTCCGTCAGCATCTGCAGCTTGAACAGCTCGCCGATGAACCGGATCAGCCCGAGGCCCCGCCGCTTCGCCTTCTGCGCCGTGTAGTACTCGTCCGAGTAGAGCTCGCCCTCGCCCGCGTCCTCCTTGTCCTTGTCCTGCGCGGCCTTGACCGCCTCGTCCTCGGTCGCCTTGCTCGCGGCCGCGGCCGCGGCGACCTCCTTCGCGACCCACCCGCGCTCGAAGTCCTCCTGGCACCGGTTCAGCAGATACTTGCGGAACAGCTGCCCGCCCGCGATCGGCTTGCCATCCGCGTTCTTGATCCCGTCGTCCTGCACCTTCCCGCTGATCTGCTCCATCATCTTCCGGCACAGCCGCGCGTACATCTCCGAGAACGTCGCCTCGTCCGTCGCCTTCTCGAACACGAGCCGGATCACCTGGATCAGCGTCCGCCCGTCCTTCTCCTTCTCCGACTTGTTCGCCCACGCGATGATCTGGTCCGAGATCGAGTCGAAGCGCTCCATCGTCAGCTTGTTCAGCAGGCCCTTCACCTTGCGGTCCACGACCTCGGGCGAGTCCGAGTCCACAGCCTGCACTCTGCGCGTGCTCCCGGCGACCCACCGGTTCGCGGAGGCCTCCAACGGCGCGACGGGGTCCAGCGGGGGACCCATCATCATCATCGACGAGTTCGACTGCCCCGACGAAGACGGGTGCCCGCCGACGCTCGACCGACTCGCGTCCGGCCGCTTCTCGCCCCTCCGACTCCGGATCCGCTCGCGCTCCTTCCCAGTCCCAGGACCGCCCTGACTCGACGTGCGCACGAGCGCCGACGGCCGTCCGCCCATCGGCATGATGCCGCCCGCGCCGCTCGTCGACACCGAGCGTCCCGACGCCATCGCGAAGCGCTCCTCGCTCGTGAGCTTCGACGTCGAGAACTGGCCCATCGCGAACGAGCTTCCCGGCCCGGACTTGCCGATCGAGCTGGGGAGGAACCCGAGCCCGACGGACCCTTGGCGAGAGGCGCCGCCGGGGGTGACCATGCCTGACGGTTGTCGACGACCAGAGCCACCCCGGGCCATGTTATACGTCGACTGGTCGCTCGGCTCGAGACCGATGGCGTCCAACGGCGGCAGGTTATCCGGCTTCTCCTTGCAGATCGACATGAACTGCAGCAGGAAATCACGATCGTACCTATACATCGTTATCGAGTGGTAAACTTGATTTCAGCACACAGAGATTTGAGAGCAAGAAAGCGAACGGGATGACGTACCTGAACTTGCCCTTCTGCGCGTTCACATTCAGCTCCACCTTGGGGCTGCGGACGCCCTCGGGATACTGGATCGTCCCGATGTCTTCGATGATGCGCGCAGTAGCCAGCGCGGACGGCAGCGGCGCGGGCACGGCGACGCCGGTGATGAGATTCAGCGGGTCCGGGCGACGCTTCGGCTCGGGGCCGTGGTGGTGCGCGCTCGTGTCGATGCGGAGCGCCTCCTTCTCGGCCGCACGCTGATTGGCGAACGAGAGCGTCGCGTGCGCGGGCTGAGGCGAGTCGACGACGGTCTTGTCGGTGAGCGACGCGGACTTGTCGTCGATCTCGCCGTCTTCCCTCCCTGCCTCCTCGGCGGCGGCGGTAGCGGCGGCTTTTGCTTTTGACTCTTCCTCCGCAGCAGCGACGGCGGCGGCAGCAGCGGCTGCTGCCTTGTCTGCAGCTTCCTTCTCCAACCGCGCCGCCTCTTCTGCCTCCCGCGCACGCTCCTCTTCCTCGGCCCGCTTCTTTTCCTCTTCCTGCGCCCTCACCCGCGCCTGCTCGGCCTCCTTCTCCTTGCGCACCCGCTCCTCTTCCGCCTCCTTCTCCTTGCGTGCCCGCGCCTCCTCCTCCTCCCGCCTCCGCTGCGCCTCCCGCTCCTTCTCTAGCTCAAGCTGCTCCTTCTCCTTCCGCGCGCGCTCCTCCTTCTCCCGCTTCTCCCGCTCCCGACTCTCCACCTCCGCGCGCTCCTTCTCCTCCTTCTCCCGCGCCGCCCTCTCCTTCTCCGCGCGCTCCTTAGCCTGCTCGTCCGCTATCCGCTGCTCCCGCGCGAGCCGCTGCTCCTTGTCCTGCGGGCTCTCGATCCGCACCGACGTCGTCCGCTTCCTGTCCTGCTTGAACCCGATCGGCGACGCCGGCGGCGGCGGCGGGCCCCCGAGCCCCATGCCCACACCGGGCCCCGCCGGCCCCGCGCCCGACTGCGAGCGCTTCAGCGACTCGAGGTTCACCTCCTGGCCCTGCGAGTCCTTGATCGAGATCTTCTTCCCGGGCACGAACGCGCTCGCGTTCGTGTTCAGGCGAGGACCCGGCCCGCCGCCCGCAGTGGACGGCGTGGGCGGCGGGGACGTGATGTTGCGTGGCGGGGGGTGTGACGGCGGTGCGTGCTGCGAGGGGTGGACGGGGAGCGGGAGGGCGTGGGATGGGGTCGGCGTGCCGGGCGCCTGTAATGGAGGGGGAGGGTTGCGCGGGGACATGGGCATGGCCGAGGTGGGCGGACCCGGGGGCCCTGGCGGTGGATGATGCGGCGGGCCCTGGTGTTGCGGCGGCAGCGGGTGCTGCACCCATCCGGGTGAGTAGGCCATGTACTGCTCCGCGGGCATCCCGTACTGCGGGTACTGCGAAGCGATGTCAGCGAGGAAGCGACGCGCGAGGACGCGGCGAGTCGACTTACGTAGTACGGTGGCGACCACATCGGCGCCGCGGGCGGCAGGCCCGCGGGGGTCCCTGGGTGCTGATGCTGGTGCGGTGCGAGGCGAGGACTGGGCATGCCGGTGGGCATGGGTCCAGGGCCCCCAGGACCAGTCGATGGCCGCCCGCTCATGTTGACGCCGCCGCTCGTCCCGTTCGTCATTGCGCGCGAGTAGACCGGCGAGCGCGGGGGGCCGCCGTTGCTGTTCCCGTTTTGCGCCTGCGAGCGCGGGGTGAACGTCGGGGGCGTGTAGGGCTGCCCCTGAGAGGACCCCTGATGCGACTGTGGTGGCAATGACATGGGCCGCGTCGACGGTGACGGCGCGCTCTCGGACGGAGGCTTGGAGGCCAGGGACGGCCCCTGGAAGAGTTTTGCAATGCTCTTGCGGTCTATTTTGGTGACTGCCGAGGGCGTCGAGGGAGGCGGGGGTGCGGAGGTCGTCGTCGGGGAGGGGTCCGAGGGAGTATTTGAAGGGATCTGAGCGAGCGACGTGGGTCGGCTAGTGAAGGCGGATTTGCTGGCGGCAGTGGATGTGCCGTTTTGAACGGCGACGGACCCGAACGACTTTACGGTCTCGGCCTTGACCGCCGGCGCGGACGCGGGCGAGGAGGAGATGGGCACCGGTGCGTCGTCGATGGAGCCGAATGTCACTGGGGATGCTACAGAGCGTCAGCAAGGGGGCGAGGAGGGGAGAGACAGGGGTGGAGCGATGCGCACCAGACTTGGCAGCGCCGGCCGAGTTGCGTGGTATGTTGATGCCATCCTTTATGGACACGCCCTGGCCGAGGGTGCTCGGACGGCGAGAGTGGGTCGGGTGTGAATTTGAGGAGGCGCCATTTGGGGAGGTGACGTTGGTAGGGGCAGGGGACTGCGAGCGCGAGGAGGATGCTGTCGATGTGTGCGGAGGAGGGCCCCGAGCCCAGGCAGACTTTGACGGAAGCTGGGGAGGATTCTTCGGTGCAGTTGCAGTAGAAGATTTGCTCATTCTGTGCGGAGACAAGGAGCGACGAGGGGGGTGAGCGAGGGTCGCAGGAGGGAGAGGTGGAGAAGGGTTGAGCGCGGGCACGGCGGATGCCTGCCCTGGCGACGACAGGAAGAGGAGTGTGGCATGCCGTGCAGCCGATCCCTATCCTGACACGCCGGACCTTGGCACAGCCCACGACGCCGCATGTGCAGCGACGATAAATCGCGCAAAATCGGGGTAAAATGGCAGCGATGGCGGGGGTGGGGAGGGAGGGAGGGGTGGAAGAAAAGGGAGATAAAAACGCACGAACTGGCGAGCTTGAGCTGTCGAAAGCGAACTGATTTTTGTGGATCTGGTGCGCGTGCGGTTCGGTCTTTTCGAGAATTGACCTGCCAGCAGGCGAACTAAGTAGCTACGGGGTGGGTGAAGAGGAAGGGCGGGGGGATGGACGAGCAGGTCCAATCCAAAGTCGGTCCTGATGCTGGACGTTGACGAGCAAGAGCACGCCCGCCTCCCACGCAAAAGAGAAATTCATGTCGCAGGGCCCCGGTCACTCCTGTGTTCAGGGACCCAGAGACTCGCCCCGCACGCCCGCCTCCCACGCAAAGAGAAATCCATGTCTCGGGGCCCCGGTCACCCCAGCCTCAGGGACCCGGTGACCCCACATCTCGCTGCCTGTTCCCCCGCCCAAACTATCGCCACCGCAAGCATGCTCCCGCCGTCCCTCCCCGACCCCGACCCCGACGCCCCCGTCCGCGCAACAGACACAGACGCCGCCCTCGCCCGCCTCTCCGCCGTCCGCAAGCGCTACCTCCACGACCCCTACATCGCCCCCCTCGTCCCCGCCCCCACCTCCAGCCCCCGCGCCCCCCGCTCATCAACGTCGGCACCTACCTCCGCGCCCGCGCCATCGATGCCCTCGTCGACCGCTGGATCCGCACCGCCCCGCCCACTCCGCCGTCCAGATCGTCAGCCTCGGCGCCGGCAGCGACACGCGCTTCTGGCGCCTCCAGGTGCGTCCCCCGCCCCCGCCGCACTCGTTCACGCTAACCGCCCCGCCCCGCCCCGCCCCGCCCCGCAGGCAGGCCCCCACGCGCACCGCATCGCGCGCTACCTCGAGCTCGACTTTCCCGAGGTCACGTCCAAAAAGGCGATGGCCATCCGCAAGAGCCCGCTCCTCAGCGCGCCGCTCGGCAGCCCCGAGTCCGTCTCCCTCGGTCAGCCCGCTTTCTTTCCGTCGCGCCCCGTGCGCCGATCTGAGCTGCATGCCCCCGATCTCGCGATCTAGCCGCAGGCGGCACCGCGCTGCGCTCCGGCGTATACAACCTCCTCCCGGTCGACCTCCGTCGCCCGCCCGAATCGAGCCTCGCGCCCGTCCTCACCGCGGCCTCCCCCACGTCGCAGCCCTTGCTCTCTCCGCATCTCCCCACGCTCCTCCTCTGCGAATGCGTGCTCGTCTACATGCACCCCTCCGCCTCCGACGCCCTCATCCGCTGGTTCGCGGACTACTGCACCAGCCCCGGCCCTAGCCCCAGCACGGCCGGCGCCCTAGGCTGCATCGTCTACGAGATGTTCGGCCTCACCGACGCCTTCGGCCGCGTCATGCTCACCAACCTCCGCGTAAGCGCACCCGTCACCCCTGTCTCACACCCATTATACCCTTGTCTCACCCACCTCCATCCCATCTCTTCATTCCCCCCGTCCGCTTTCCCGCAGTCCCGCGGCGTCGCCCTCCCCGGCGCAGACCCTTACCCCACGCGCGCATCCCTCCCGCAGCGCTTCCTCCGCCTCGGCTTCTCCGCCGCCCGCGCGCTCACCCTGCGCGAGATCCGCGCGGACTACACGCCCCGCGCCGAGCTCGAGCGGTGCGCCTCTCTCTCTCCCTGTTCATCATATACATATATATTCATTCACTCATTTCAATTTCGCTTGCAACATATATAGCCTCTCGACCCTCGAGCTCCTCGACGAAATAGAAGAGCTCGTCCTCGTCCTCGCGCACTACGCCATCACGTGGGGCGTCAAGCTCCCCGACCTCCCCGGCCCTCCCGCGCCCCCGCCCGGTGCCGGCACCCATGCCGGCCCCAATGACGACGCCGAAGCCGATGCCGACGCCGCGCGGCCCCAGCCGGACGCGTGGCTCGCGTGGGGCCTCGACGCGCACCCTGCGCGCCCCGCGGGCGCAGAGGACGAGTGACGCGCCGTGACGTACCGTGCTGTGCTTGCTTGAGCATGCGGCTGTACAGTAAGCGCAGGCCGGCGCGTGGTCCGTGCGGATCGCTCGCAGCGCGTCAGGGTACAGTACGGCTGAGCACCCGGACCGCAGTCAGCACCGTCATACATACTACTAGTGCACCGGTGCATTGTGGGTCAATGTGGGTCTGTGTGGGTCTGTGTGGGTCGGCGGGTGCACCGCCCGATTGAATGACACTCTACCGCGACCTAACGCAGGGTACGATTGCGTGTTGCGTGTTGCGTCTCTCGCGCGCGCGTCCCGCGAGGTCGTGTACGTACGCACGTACGTAGTAAGCTCGAGCGTTACATCCGTCGCCAATGCACGCCAACGCACGCTGGCGCGCTGGCAGGTTCGATCGCGGCGCTCGCCAATCTCAGCCGCTCACGCTCGTCGACAAGGTCCGAGCAGCGAATCTTTTTTTTTATGTAAGCGCGTGCTCGCGACGGAACGCGACGTCCACGTCCATGTTCCGAACACGTTCTGCCTATTTTAGACGCGGCGCGCGCAACGCGTGTTGTGCTCGTAATTGCTGTCGTTCCCGATTCTCGCTGCTGTGCATGAGTACTGGCCGCGTGGAGCGGAGGCTGGAGGAGGGCACCTGCTGGCTCCTGACGCTCGCGGACTATTATGAACGGGCGCGGGGCACCTGCACGAGTGCCGCGGCCGCGAGCTAGGCTCCCGGAGGGCCGGGAGCACATGTAAACCTAAGGCAACCCACGAAAGCTCGATTCGAGAACTGATCAGCACTACAATAAGTACAGCAAGTACAATGAGCCGATCTGCCACGATCGCGGCCTGCGGACGACTCGTACGTGCGTACGTACGTATACAACGACACGGACAAGAAGAAAGAGAGACGCGTAGGGCCAGGTATCAGTACGAAGCAACGCATCGGCCTAATACCGTGCGCTCGACGACGGGCCACGTCGCCCGCTCCGCGGGGTTCTCGCACACCGGACGCTCGCCGCGATTTGCGTCCCAGGGCCCGACGCAACGAAACCGGACTGGGCAGGTGCCGGCGACGCCCTCAGGTCCACGCGTCGCGCTTCGGCCTAGGAGCGAGGCGGAGCGCATCGAGCGCCGCCGACAGGCCGTCGGGCATCTCCGCGCACAGCGGCGCGAACTGCAGCAGGAACTCGCGGTCGTACCTGGAGCGCACGACAAGCGGCGCGCGGGGGCGTGCGGGCAGACTCAGTCCGGGATTCGCACTCGCGCGGAGAGGGCGGGGACGCGGGAGACGCACCGGAACTTGCCCTTCTGCGCGTTGAGGTTGCGGTTGAGCGCTAGCGTCGGGCGCCGCACGCCCGCGGGGTACGGGATCGCGTCGATGTCGTAGATGAACCGCGCGGTGGCCAGAGCGGAGGGTGCGTGCGGCGCCGACGGCGGCCGCGTGACGGCCGCGGGCTCTGCTTGCGCTCGGGATTCCAGGCTGGGCATCGTCTCGCTGGGGACGAAGGCGGTCGCGTGCGCGCTGAGGCGACGAGGGCTGGGGCCCGGCCGCACGGTGGCACTGGCGCTAGCACTGGCGGTGTAGGACGGGGACGCAGTGTTCCTGCGCGGAGGGCGCGAAGGCCCCTGCTCCTCGTGCGGCGGCGCGTGCTGGTCCCATTGCAGCGCGCACGGGATGAGCTGCTCCGCGGGCATCGCGTGCCCAGCGCCCTGCGGGACGACGTCAGCGGCGATCGGCGCCGCGGCGAGCAAACAGGCAGGCAGACTCACGTTGCCCATGCGCACCCACACAGGCGCCGGCGTGCGCGCGGTGCCTCCTGCGCGTGTGCGGGGGTGCTGGTGCTGAGGGACAGCTCCGGTGAGGCGAGCGCGCGGTTTGCCTGCGGACGAGACCGCCTTGGACGGTCGCGTCCACGCAGGCAGCGACGCTGGAGTCGGCGTCGAGGCGTCGTCTATCGAGCCAAACGTGACTGGACACCCCCGTTATCGTCAGCACGGCAATGTATGGCAGCAATTGTCGTATGTGGACGTGGACTCGAGACGCACCGGGTTTGGCGGCGCTGGTGCTGCGTGGTACGCTGAGCCCGTGTTGGATGGACACGCCCTGTGCTGGCGCGCGCGATCGGCGAGGGTGCGTCGAGCGTGGATTGGCTGCATTGGGCGTGACATCGGGAGGCTTGGGCGGCTGCTGAGGAGACGATGTCACCAATATGCGAGGAGGGCCCCGAGCCCATGCCGACTTCGCTGGAGCTGCAGTAGAAAAGGTGTTCATTGTGCTGAGTAGGTCCGGGCACCCTTCTGCTGAGTGAAAGGTCGCAGTATGAGAGCAGGCGATAAGGCTATCACCACGCCCAAGCCTTATATTGGCTTCCAGGTTCCATAGAAGACACGAGTTCAGCTGCGCCGAGCAGAAGCGCGCGTGGAGTGGACCTAGACGCGCTCTATGCGCAGAACACATTTTTGCAGTTTTCTGGAAGGGAACATGATACCACGTACGAGACGTGTCGTGCACTCAATTTGTTCGCCAATGAATGCCATGTGCGTATAGAATTAATACAAGAGAGAAGGGAGAACACATGTCTTCGTGCACGTGTTCTCTCGAAGAAAGAAAGAACGGAAATCAAGGAGCCCTTGGGAGCGGGTAAGACAATTGATCATAGGGCAGAAAGAGGCAGAGACTACGAACACGTCTCCGTAGTAGCCAGCGCGCAAATTGGTAACAGTCCGTCCGGGCTATAATTCTGGAACATCCACCGCGAATACCATCTAGTATCACACAGTTCGAGGCAGAGGGCATCCGACGAGTTCAAGTTGTCAAGCTTATTTTGCAGAACTGAAAAAGGAATCCAGGGCTATATCTGCATCAAACGAGAGGACAGCGACCATCAGGCCGCAGGCATATACTCTCGAACGATGCGATGACGCGGGGAGGACATGAACATACCTTAACTTAACTTATCTCTTCCGTTAAGCGGCACTGCGTTCGTCCTCTTCAGTATGAAGATCTGATAGCTCGGGTCGTGGTCCATCCTGGTCAGCTGCCATCTCCTCAACGGCGTGCGAGAGAGACTGGTTAACATCCTTGTCGGCCGGCTCCGTCACGATCTCACTATTCTGCTCTTTCATATTTCTCAGGGCAGCAGTGGCATCGGTAGCAGCCTCCAAAGCGGCGGCAGCAGCAGCATCAGCAATATAGGCAGCATCAGCAGCATCGACAGCGGCAGCAAAGGCATGACGGGCAATAGCGTTGGCACGAATGGCGGTAGTGACGGCATGACGGGCAGCCATATTGGCAGCGCGCGGGGCCGTAGCGGTAGCAGTGTCGGCAGCGGGAACGTTCATCTTTTCATTCGCGGCAGCCTTTTCGGAGGCCTCATTGTCCGCGTCCGTGGCAGCACCGTTGTGCTTCTCTAGCCAGTCCTTGACTCTCTGCAGCCGTGTTGCTTCAATCTGGATCGCCTTTAAACGCTTGCACTCCGCCTTCGAAGGTTTGAGCCAACCATTGTCCGTGTCCGTGGCAGCACCGTTGTGCTTCTCTAGCCAGTCCTTGACTCTCTGCAGCCGTGTGGCTTCAATCTGGATCGCCTGTAAACGCTTGCGCTCCGCCTTTAAACGCTTGCGCTCCGCCTTCGAAGGTTTGAGCCAACGAGCCAACGTAGGCGGCTGCGGGATGGTGGGCCCGGCGTGCGAGCGCTTCGACTCCTCCATTTCGACCCTCTGGCCTTGCAAATTATTGATGGCGATCTTCTCGCCCGGAATGTATCTGCTTGCCTCCGCCAGATGAGGAACAGGACGGGCGCCGGCGGTGAATGTGTTGGGTAGCGGAGGCGTGATGTTGTAGAGCTGTGTCGGCGTGCGGGACGCTTGTAGTAAGAACAGGTCTTGATACGAGGATGGAAACATCGCCCCGGTGAATGGGACAGATTGGCCGAATGGTGCATAGAATGGATAAGGTCGGAGTTGTGGGGGAGGCGCATATGGCCCCCATTCGGGAGAAACGTCAGGCCATAACATAGGCACTGTGGGCCCAGGGGGCTGCGAAGCAGAAACAGATATGTCCATCAAAAAGGCGTTCCATTGCGCAGCGGATTGACTCACACAGTACCCTAGTCGCCGTGTATACGTCGTGGGAGGTACACTCGCAGGAAGTCCTGGGTAAGGGTATTGGTGTGGACGGAAAGTGGGCATTATGGTATGGTTGTTGCCAGTACCACCTGGCCTTGATCTGCTATAGTCTGTCAATGGTCGCTCATCTATTTGAATGCCGTCGTTCGTCCCGTTGGTAGTGTCAAGCGTATGGCCTCGGAGGAGCGATTCAATGCCCCAGCAACCTATAGACGAAGGAGTCGAAGGAGGCGAAGGAGGCGAAGGAGGCGAAGGAGGCGAAGGAGGCGAAGGAGTCGAAGGAGTCGAAGGAGGCGAAGGAGTCACCGAAGGTGTAACGGTGTGAGAGGGCGGTGAGAATCGATAAGGAGGGGTTTGAGCTAGAGATGCAGTAGGGACGAGCATTTGTGAGCGAGATGGGAATAGAGGGACATGAGCGCATGCTGATGTTGATGGAAGAGCTGACGCATCGGCTTTTGAAGCTCGTGCAGCACTGGGGGGAGTCCTTGGGGAGGATTCAAGATTGAATTCTTTCATTCTGGAAGAATGTCGAAAAAGAAAGTTGAATGAAGAGAGAGAGACAGAAGGTCGAAGAGTTAAGTTGACCAACCACCAAGATACTCTTATATCGGACTCGAAAAACCGATGGCAAGGAAGCGAGCATTGCGCGGCTGCTGTGCATAATGAAGTGCGCATGAATCATGGCTGCGGCCTGCGCGCAGAGCAGATCTTTACCGCATGTTCTTTAGAGAGAAAGAGAAGAACACGAGACCACGTACGAGTGATACTGCGCACTCAATTCTACCACCCATGAACGCCGCCTACGTATAAATTTTCAACAATACAGGAGTAGGTCACATGTGTGTGTGCGGGTGAGTATATACGATGTCGATGAGCGAGACTGGGTGAATGGAACATAAGACACCTATAGATAGATAGGAGGGAAGGAGGGAAGATCAAGAGCTACAGAGTATATGACGATCGGCGGACGTACATGACAAAATATTAGGAACTGGCAAGAACAAAATAACGATTAGTGCGAGAGTCTCTCCAAAAAACAAACGAGCTTGGCCGACAGAAGAAAAAGCAAGGTATGAACAAAGACGTGCAGATCCAAAACAAAAAGAAGTTCACCACCGAGAACGGAAATTAGACGCTGGAATGCCGACCCGCATCCTACACACCTATCACAGCACGACCATCATCGGCTGCGCCACCGCCACATACGCCGGCGGCGCTTCCCCGCTCTCGCTCTGCTGCCCCGTGATCAGGCGCTCGTATACGACGTTTTGGTCGAACAATGTCCCAACGCGCGAGTGGGGAGCGGCAGTAACCTCAGCGAGCGATGCACCTGAGTCGCTCGACATGCGCGAGATGGTGCGCTCGAGGAGGCCGGAGGATGGCGGCGACGGGGGCACGACGGACTGCTTGCGACGCTTGACAGGGCACGCGCAGGAGCGCACCTGCGGGAAAGACTCCTCAAGCGCCTCAGAGTACCGCGGAAGCGATGTGTGCTCCGTGTTGCACAAGCACTGCGCAGATGCGAGTAAGTCCATCTGAGTTAGGTGAAGGCACGAGGAACCGAGGGCTCACAGAGAGGATGTGCACCGGCGTCTGCACGACGATATCGAACAGCTTCCGCTTGCCAGTCTTCGGATCGATATGCAGATCGTCCCCACGCTCGACCCGAATAACGATCTTCAGCGTGTGTGCGATCTGGATGTTGCTCTTCCTGTTCTTGTTCGTAAAATGCAGCAGTCCACACGCGGTTGGTAGCTTGAGCGTCGTGTGAAACGACCACGGGCCGGGGCCCATCAGGCTCGACGCCATCTCTGACGCGTCGTCATCGGGCCCGAGCAGTGCGTGTAGCGGCGATTCCATGAACGCGAGGGGGTCCTCAGAGACGAGCGGAAGGATGGGAGGACCATTCTTGTCTGCGTTCTTGAGCATGAGGAGCGCGAACCGGTTAGTTTGTTCTGACCGTGCCGAGCGCTTCATCTGGACATAATAGTCTACTCGCTCTATAACACGCGCGTCAGACGCATGAGACTAGTCAAAACAATGTCGATGCGCACCCTCAAGGATCACGGATAGACGATGGATTTTCATCTTGGCCATGGGCAAGAAGTTCATGTGAATAGGTATCGTACCCCCGATGTGAAACATCCTGCCGGAGATGGAGAGCAGGTACTGCAACTGATTGTCCCAGAACCGCTCAACGATAATATTTTCTGTATCCTCCGTGTCGTCGTCGCTGGGGGACGCGACTATCACGACATTTCGTAATGCAGTCAGTTTCGTCGTGAACGCACCCGGTCGATGCACCTGTGCTTTGAGCCGCCAAGTCACTGATCCATAATCGCATTCCAATGAAGGAGGCATATTCGAGGGAATCGCAAAGGATATCGGAAACGTGTACGTCCCTGCAGTTCCACGTGACCATGAGCACCTACCAATAATAAACAGTCGAAAAAGCGTACCAGCCTTATACTCCCTCCAACCATCTCCAAACTCCTTGTGCTCCTCAAGGTCCAACCCAAGCGCCTCCCCTACCTTCCCAAACGCCGTCGTCGTCTTCTCCTTCGTATGATACAGATGACTCCACGTCGACTCCTTCTCTTTTTCCTTCTCTTTTCCCTTCCCCTTGTCGAACGTCCGCCCTCGACTCGCCTCTCGTTTATCCAGACTCGTACCCCTTTCGAACGTCCTCGGCGAGCTCGACCTTACCCGCTCCTTCACCGCATCCAGAATCACGTTCGACACCGCGCTCAGGCTGAACCTCGCGACCTTGCGCCCGCGATCCGTGCTCGGCTCCCGCGATCCACGCACGGGCGAGACCGGCGTGGAGCGCTCCGCAGCGTGCGAATGCAGATCTTCATCAATACTGACAGGGCGTGACAGCGATGTATCAAGGTGGGAGCGGAAACTCGACGCCGACGACTCGGCGGGCCCCATCCGCGAGCGCGAAGACGGACCTGCAGCATGCATCATGTTCAACGAGCTATACACGCATATGACGGAAAGACCGAGTAGAATGTATTTGAGAATTAAATAAACACGTACGTGACTGGGACCGGTTCGCGTCCCGCGGAACGAATTCAATATCGCTCGGGATCTCTTCCATTCTATGCAGTGGGAGGAAGTGGCTCGTGGATGAGCGTCCACTGCGCGGCGTCGGCGGGACCGAGTCTATCGCAAACCCGGGCTGGCTCGGCGTGGAGAGCATCTGCGGTGTATAGAGTGGGGTCGGCGAGCGCGAGTTCGTCCGATGCAGGACAGGGTCGCGTTGGAAGGTCGTCCGGTCGGCACTCAGGCGCCGTCGTGCCGTGTCCCTTCCACGCCGCACGGTTTCGTCCACGACGCCTGCGCCATCAGGGGCGTGGGTTTGGCGGCGTGGTACCCCTGCGAAATAATCGTGCGAACGGTCGCGCGCACTGTCGGCGTCGTGATCGCGTTCTGGGGAGCTGTCGGTGTGCTCGAGCTCATCTCGGTAGAAGGAAAGGCCTGGGCCAACGGAAAGGGCACGTCGGATGGACGAAGACGGCGTCGAGGGCGCACGAAAGAAAATTTGTGTGGCGGAGAAAATCTTGTGTTCCTCTGTCACTTCCGTGCGCCGTGCGCCAACGCCTGAAACACTGGGTGTAAATGAAGCGTGCCCACCCCCAGGAAGCAGCGTACATACCTTCCGGCCAGCTTGTCGCAGATTTCCCCTGAAGCTCTATTTCGATACTTGAAATCCTCGTGGGTTTGACGAGGTTCAAGGTCAACAGCCCGCGCAAGAGCGCCGGAGCCGTATCGCTCCCCGAGTGACGTCTGCCAGTAAAGTCTGAGGATCGTAAGAAGACCACAGACTCAGTGAGGCAGATAGAAAGATTGTTCTTGTGCGTCTTGGTGGTCATTATGGTATCGTGGAATTGCCAACAGAGTGTGTGGCGTTATTCTCGAGCGACGCTCTGGGCTGTGAGATAGCGCAGGATTTCAGGGACGTCGTTGGGCGCTGTGGTGCGATGTGCGGAGGAGGAGGTGAGCAAGAGGTGCTATCTGGAACTGAATGAGCAGGCCATGGCCTAAGAGAGCGCGGGCCAGGCACACCCGGACAAGGAGGCTGGATCCGAGTGCCCATGACAATCTAGGGCAATTTGCAGCTTCCGTGTTCCGTCGTCGAGAAAAATGAAGAGAAATTGCGTCTTTTGCGTCATCCCATGCGAGTCCATGCACATGCGTCGGCCCTGCCGCTCGTGGCGTCCGCAGCGTCGTCCCGGCCGTAACGTAAAATCTTAAAACATTCAAGCTTGCTCGCAATATTTCTTCATCATTTTTTTACGAGAAACGTCGAGAATTTCACTGGACTCATTCTCATTATCTTGACCAACATCTGGCAATCGTCTCAGTATGTGCGAGAAAGAAATGAAAAAAGAGGTAAAATTTTGCTTAGTCATGTTCGTGACAGCGTGACAATTGATGCACGTGACCAGACGCGTACACGCGTCTGCATTTCGCAGGAGTTCACAGGGAAAGTATGTCTCGCAGAGAACTCAGACTGACAGACTCACCGCGTCAATAGACGCTCTGATGTGAGATCTCGCGGAATGGAACGAGAAAGACGCACCTGGATGCAATACCCAACGCTCTCATTGGCCAAGGAACAGGAACAACAGCGCAGTTCCTAGTCCGGAGATCCTCCCAATATTCTCTCCCCACACAGCCCATCTACCCTTCGTTACCTTGCCGCCGGCCAGTCCCCGTCGGCATAGACCGACGATCCCCGAAACACACATGGACGGGGGCAATCATATTACATCACAAACAAGACCGGATTCCACATTCTAGACGCATCGAAAGCGAGAGCCAGGCAGAGTGCAGAATGGAATGGAAGACAGACAAAATACGTGTTCAGCTTTACCGAGCACGCGCGAAGAGATGCTATCGAACGGGGGTGTCCAGCAGCTCCTCGTGCACGTTGAAGTGCCTGCCGGTCAAACGTTCAGCACAGCTGCCAACGTGCGCGCGCCGCCAGAACAGAAAAACGACCGCTCACCTGACTACTGGGCCCACCGCCCTGCAATTCCCCTCCCCGTTCTCTGCCCATGTCACAACCCACCGCCCAAGCACGTTCCCTTTCGCGTCCGTCGTCTCCGACACCGTCTCCTCCGACCCCACCTCCGGCATGCGCGCCTCGCCGCTCGGCAGCTGCACCGCGCTCGCGAGCGACCACCGCGCGAACGGCCTAGTCGCGTCCTCCAGGAATGCCGGGTCGTAGACGCGCGTGACCCGCGGGTGCAGCGCGAGCGTGAGCGTCGTGAGCTCGAGCACTCCGTCCGCCGCCCCGCGGCGGATTGCGGTGACGTATGGCTGCCCGCACCAGCTCACGAGGGCGGTTGACACGCCGCTCGTGCCGATCGCAATGCCTGCAAGTGCCGCGCGGGCCGAGAGCGGGAGTCCCGACTCGATGATGAAGATGAAGGGCGAGAGCAGGAAGGAGAGCGTGAGAGAGGACAGGGAGAAGATCTTGAGGCGCTTGAATGTGGGCGCGAGCGGGCCTTGGTAGATAAGGACCGAGCTTTCGGGTGCGTCTGTCGTTGAGGCGGAAAGGGTAGATTTGGAAGAGAGGGTGGTGGTTGAGAGAGGAGAGGCGGCTGTGGTGGAGAGTGCGCGCAGGGCGGTGAGGTGTCGGCGGTATGGAGCATGGTTAGAATTTCGCAGCAAATGGTGTGCTATGCTCGGTATCGGTAAGACAGTGCAGCGCTTCATTGCATGCAGAGATGCCGTCCACCTCATCGTCGATGCTGGAAGGAGTGGCCGATACATGAATCTATGGTGTTTTCGAAGCCGGTGGAAGCAGGAGAGAGCGTGTGAGTAGCGTGTGTGCACCGTGTATAAGGCAGTATGAGCTGCGGCACCGTTTTGCAGCTTTTCGAAAGCCGCACTGGCGCGTCTGAACGGCAGCTTCACGGTTGGGAAACGGAAAGCAGCTTGCTGTTTTGCAGCTTATTATTTCGGCAGGATTGCGTGCCTCGGAGTCCGGAAGAGCCGGGATCTCGTCTCATAGCCAGTGACGCCTCGATCGGCCGAGCCAATCAAGGCCTCCAAGCTCCAAGGGAGGTCAGACTTTGGGTAATAGAACTTAATAGACAGCACTTACTTCGACCACCGTAAAGCCGGAAATCCAAAAGCTACTGGCCTACGCAGGGCCGCAGCCATCTTACTGTAACTAGATCTCATGGATATCGATTGTCATTGAATTCATAGAGTCATTGTCGGTTGTCTGTCACGTATTGAGGTGCCAAATCATTTTTCTGACAATCTTGTCCAATGGTTTGTCCCTTCAATGAACAAGTCCAGAGCCTTTCGGAGTTTCAACATTTGGTGGAGGTCTCAGCGTCGCGCGACGCGCTTGACCTCGATCATCTCCTGATCTTGCGTCCTCTGGCGCTATGGACCCTCCCATATATTATCCCAAAGCAGAATTCATCGAAACGGTGAGTCCGATCATCATGGACTGCCGTCCGAGTATGAGGGCCAACTGGGAGCCTAAATGAAGGACACAGGCAACAAGGTATCTCGCCGAGCGACAATTGCAGGCCCTCAGAACATCATCCTCGGAGGCAAGACGATCATCTCCAGCGGTGCGATCATCCGGGGCGACTTGAAGCGCACTGGCCCAGGACATGCCGTAGTCATCTCATTAGGACGATACTGTCTTGTGGGAGAAGGTTGTGTTATGAGGTACATACCTGTGGCCTTCGCTAGGGTGCACGCTGACCGCAGGCTCGATGCAGACCGCCCTACAAGACATATCGGGGGAACTTCAACTATTATCCTATGAAGATCGGGGACCATGTCCACATCGGGGCGAACTCAGTGGTCGAGGCTGCCACTATAGGGAACCACGTCGAGATCGGAGAGAACTGTGTCATCGTGAGCCGACTCAACGCGTCCTCGTCTTGTGCCGTGCCCTGATATCCGCACCATCCTAGGGCAAGTTCGCCATCATCAAAGACTGCGCGAAAATTGCAGATAATACGATCGTACCACCAAACACTGTCATCCCCGCTCTTGCGCTCTTCGCTGGCTCACCCGGTCAGTGCACAAGTCTTCAGGCCAACCCAGATATACTCATCCTTCCGATCTTTGGCCAGGTCACTTCGTGGAAGATCTGCCCGAGTCTACGCAGGAGATCGTTGAAGCGCAAACCAAGCAATACTATACCCGATTCCAACCCCTGGATCGGTGACAACACCCACACCCATCCCCGCCTGCAAATCGTACTTCATACTCGCTTAATGTACCGATATTCGCGTTTCTCTCTGACTCGATGAAAGCAAGGTCAGTTGCACTACCTCGCTTGCTGTACGTGACGTATCATAGTCAAGCACTGACACTATCTCAAGGACGACGAGGAAGATAATACCATGCTGATGTCGATAATCGACAGATCTCTTCGTCTCATGTCTCAGTAGGATTTCTAATATATATCTTCTCCTGAAACCATAAGCCTCTCCTGGTGTCGCTCTTGTTGCGAGTATCCGCAACTCCGTGGGTCCTTGATCGGCTCTTTCTCGACTTGGCTTGGGTATATAGGTCGGCTCTGTACCACCCCTCATACCGCATGACTGGTCATTTTTTTAACATAAGGATGTGCGGTAAAATGGCTATCCAGTGCGGTGCCTCGCGCCGTGAAAGGTGATATGATAATTGACTGTAGGAGACGAGGGAATAACGCAATGCGCGAATGATACCCTATCACTTGACGTCACACAAGCATTTCATCCTGCACTATATTGCTGCAACAAGGAGACCATGAAGGGGGGTACAGGGGTGATCATGGCTAGGACGAAAAAAAAACCGGAATAACTACTGAGCGGGGGGTGGGGGGCTGTAGTGGGGATACGAGATAAAACCAGAACCGAATATATGCGCCAGTGGGGGTGATGCGATGTAGGACGTGAGTAATGTACGAGAGGTCATAACGATGCGAAGGGTACTTTTAAGCAAGTGCTCTATGAGTGAGTGTAGGGTGGACATGCAGATAAAAAGCGATGGGACGAATCGAAGGCGTGAGGTGCAGAGCGATCATAAGGTAAGTCGATAAGATGCGAAAGAGGTCCACAAGAGAGAAGACTAGAACAAGGAAGGCATTTAATCCTTCTTCTCCGGGTTTTCAGTACTCTCTGATGAAGACGAGGCGTTGTTTTCCGCGTTACGCTTCTCGTAGACCTGCAGAAAATTGTTAGAAATGTGGAAACCAAGAATGAAAGCCGTATACGGACCTTCTGGAAAAGACCGAGCGAAGCCTGCTGAGCCTCATTGATCTTCTCACGGATGGCATCGGCAGTGATAGATTCGTCACCAGCCTGACCCTTAACAGCGAGCTCACGCAGCTCAATGAGGTGCTTGGTGACCTTCTCCTTCTCAGTAGCGTCCAATTGGTCTTTGAACTCGGTCATCGCTAGTAGAGAAATGAGAAAACATTGCAACAAGCAGGCTACCGTAACGTACCTTTCTCAGTGTCAACGCATACAGACTCAGCCTTGTTTGACTCTTCGATGAGATCCCGACGAGCCTTGTCAGCCTCAGCGAACTGTTCAGCGTCAGAAACCATGCGCTCGATGTCCTTATCACTGAGGCCAGAGGAAGAAGCGATAGTCATCGACTGATCCTTGTTGGTAGCCTTGTCCTTCGCGGTGACATGTACGATACCATCTTCACCATGTGATCAATACACCATCAAGCATACAGTAAACAGCGACTTACCAGCATCGATATCAAAGGTGATCTCGATCTGAGGGACACCCTTGGGAGCAGGGGGGATACCAACGAGGTTGAAGTTTCCGAGGATCTTGTTATCCCGGACAAGCTCACGCTCGCCTTGGAAGATCTTGACTTCGATCGCGGTTTGGCCATCAGCAGCAGTCGAAAAGACCTGGGACTTCTTAGTAGGGATGGTAGTGTTGCGCGAGATGAGCTTCGTCATGATACCGCCAAGAGTCTCGATACCAAGCGACAGAGGGGTAACGTCGAGCAGGAGAATGTCGGTGACATTGCCGGCGAGCACACCACCTTGGATGGAAGCACCGATAGCAACCGCCTCATCGGGATTGACACCCTTCGAAGGCTCGCGACCAAAGATAGACTTCACAGTCTCGACAACACGAGGCATACGTGTCATACCGCCGACAAGGATGACCTCATTCACGTCACTGGCTTTTACACCGGCATCCGCAAGAGCCTTCTTGCACGGGTCAAAGGTGCGCTGAATGAGAGGGGCAACAAGGGCTTCGAACTGCGAGCGATTAAGCTTTTGGTTGATATGCTTGGGGCCAGAGGCATCGGCGGTAATGAAAGGCAGATTGAGTTCCGTCTGGGAGGTCGATGAAAGCTCAATCTTGGCCTTCTCCGCTGCCTCACGAATACGCTGAATGGCCACGCGATCACCGCTAATGTCAACACCCGACTCCTTCTTGAACTCGTCCAAAATATGGTTAACCAGAAGGACGTCGAAGTCCTCGCCACCCAAATGAGTGTCTCCGTTCGTCGACTTCACTTCAAATACACCCTTCTGCATCTCCAAGATTGAGATATCGAAGGTACCACCCCCGAGATCGTAGACTGCGATGACGGAGTTATCTGTGCGGTCAAGACCATACGCGAGCGCTGCTGCCGTAGGCTCATTGATGACACGGAGAACTTCAAGACCAGCAATCTGACCAGCATCCTTAGTCGCTTGCCGTTGTGCGTCATTGAAGTAAGCAGGAACAGTGACAACTGCGTGGCTGCGGGAAATGATGAGGTGACAAAATTAAGAGTTAACACTTCGGCAACGTACTTGACTTTCTTGTTCAGATACTGTTCGGCAGTGTCACGCATCTTGGAAAGGACCATCGACGATAGTTCTTCGGCGGACTAGGAACAGATGATGAATGAGTGTATACCCTTCCTAAACTACCGCTCGACGAGACAAGATACTCACAAATTGCTGCTTCTTTCCTCCCAACTCAACCTCGACAGCTGGTCGACCATCAGATTTGGCCACGAGCGTAAATGGCCTGCAATGTCAACATCAGCGAGAGCAACGTCACAACATACTCAATATGACTCACCAGTGCTTCTGGTCTTCCTTCACCTCTTTGTCATTGAATTGGCGACCAATCAATCGTTTGAAGGCGAACACGGTGTTCTGGGAATTGACAACTGCCTGACGCTTGGCCGGAAGGCCGACCAGACGCTCTCCGTGTTTTGTGAACGCAACAACGGACGGTGTTGTCCGTGCACCCTCCGCGTTCTCAATCACACGAGAAGTCTTGCCCTCCATGACGGAGACACAAGAATTCGTCGTACCCAAATCGATACCGACCACCGGGCCTATAAGCCAATGTCAATAACTAGAGAATATGATATGCCAGCAAGACTTGCCGGAAACTTTTGAGTTCATGTTCCTCGCAATAAGCGACCGCGGGATACCCTATGATGGCGTTAGCTGGTGATTATTTGTGAAGATAAGACTCGCGTACAGCATAGTTGCCAGTGCGAGCAACAGCGGCACGGAGGGAACGAGCAGCGGTGAACATAGTGAATGAGGTGGAAGGTGAGAAAGAGGATGATGTGGAGCTTCGAAATTTTTGTGCAACTTCGCCAGCGAAGAGTTACGTAATGTATATCATGTGATCAGCATTCGAAATTTCGGGAACGTTCCTCCCACCAACTATTGCCCTTTTCTCTCATAAGACTCTTTCGCAACAAGACAGAACCCGAACTCTCCGATGTTTCTATATTTGAAGGGATTGTGCTGGAAAGTCAACATGGACAGGACGTTCATCGCGATACATCGCATGGCATGCTATGCTCCGCTAATAGACGCGACGAGCCTCGGCTTGGCGGCTCCGAGCCGGCTACCCCGCATTACCGGTCAAGTGCACTCCCCGCATTTTGTCTCTTGCTCTCGCGACTTGCTCTCTTTCCGAGAGTGAACTCCACCTTCCTCCATTTTGAAGAAATATGGCTACCACCAAGAAGATTGGAGGCGAGTTTGGCGAAGTTCGCGCTGCCATCGATGTCGAACAACTCAATGCTTACATCGGAAGGAGCGTTCCGTCGATCGAAGCTCCCGTTGAGGTGAAACAGTTCAAGGTCCGTATAGTTTATTACCTTCCTAGCAGTAACTCTCATTCGAAGAATTGCAACAGTTTGGACAGGTGAATATAACCTGTCTACCTGGGAACGAGCCTATAGTAATTCACATTTCAGTCAAATCCTACATACTTCTTGACAGATGCAAGGTGGGTTCTTGCCCAATGTGTTATGCAAAGCGTTGCTGAGGTCCGAGACATCAAAATTTATCAAGCGGCGCTCGCTTCGTCCTCCGGAAAAAGCCTGCAGGTCAACTTCTATCAAAAACCGCGCATCAGATTGAACGCGAATACACCATCCTCCACGCAATACATGAGCATAACGTCAGCCCGTCGACATCAGCTTCCCAGCGCGTTCCTGCACCAGAGCCTATCATTCTATGCGAGGACAATTCAATCATTGGCACGCCTTTCTACATCATGGAGTTCCTAGATGGACGCATCTTCACAGACGTGCGCATGCTCGAGGTATCGCCAAGCGACAGACGCGAATGGCAAGTCATAAATTTGCCTCTCAATTATGATTGTCTGTGATAACGAAGCTATTCACTCAGCTGGCTATCAGCTGTTCGATCTCTCGCTGCCCTGTCATCCCTTGACCCAGCAGCACTTGGCCTCTCAAACTTCGGTCCTTCGACCGACTATTTTCCTCGACAAATCAAGTCCCTCACATCTGTCTCTGTTGCACAGTCACAGGCTGTCGATGTAGAGACGAACGAGCCAACGGGAATGATACCGCAATTCGACGAGATGGTGCGATGGTACCGGCAGAACCTGCCTGACGAGAAGAAGACGGGACTGCGAATTGTCCATGGAGATTATAAACTCGATAACATGATATTCCACCCCACTGAAAACCGCGTTATCGGAATTTTGGATTGGGAACTCTGTACGCTTGGTAGCCCTGTAGGAATTTTCTCATCACGGTCTTTGACCCATTCGCTCAATGTCTTTTTCGGATCTCATTTATTAGTTAGCAGACCTCGCAAACTTCACAACATCGTGGGCCATAGACATCTCTAGCATCCAAGGTGTAGACGTCAACAAGTTCTCTTTGATGCGTGGCTTCAAGAACACCACAAAGGACGTTCCTATTGCTCTAGAAGAGCTTGAGCGCGAATACTGTCGTCTCACGAATCAGCCATACCCGATTATTGAAATGCTATTCGTCCGTAGCTGGATGCTATTCCGAGTACGTCCTCTTCTTGCTCAGGTAAATCACTCATCTCGTTCTAAAATTGTGGTCCGTGCATTTCAGCTGGCAATCATATCGCAAGGCATAGCGGCTCGGTATGCCCGCCGCCAGGCCAGCTCTGAGCAGGCCTACATCCAAGGGCAAATGTTCCCAATCGTCGGAAAGCTGGCTAGAGCAGTTTTGGAAGACGGAGGTGTTACTATTACAGCCCAACCAAAGCTGTAAGTAGCGACTGGGCTAAATGGCTGTCTAGTAGGACGGAACATTCTGTGCCCCTAGTGTATTTAGATGAGATATGAACTGGCACGGACAACAATATATCACCATACCTTCACAACGCGCTCACAATTCATTGCACCTGAATTGAGAAGCGGGCACTATGTTTATATGAGCCCTTTAAATCGCCAGGAAGGGGCGCGCCTGCTCAATATCCCAATACATCATCACTAGCTCTTCCATAATCTACAGTTTGACTTGTCCAGTGCTTTTCTGATCAGTTTATCCCTTCGATTCGGCGCTAGGGCCAGACATGTCGGAATATTCTCTGGTTGTTCGACCCATAAATGATACGGTATTGGTGGCTCTGCATTCGACAATGAAGTCGCTAATTTTTCCAGCGTAGTCAATGATGGCGTCTGAACAAATGGAAAGAAAGTTCAGAAATAGATAGTCGCCGCCTCGAGACAAGACATACCTGCATAACAACCTGAAGATAGAGTCGTATGAAAGTGTGTAACACAGATAGAGATAGAGAGCATTACCTTGTGCATGTTCTTCAGATCATCAAGATACTCAACCGTCTCGGGTCTCTCCTTAGTTTCATGTATTACCTATGATTCACAAACAATCATTTGGAAAGTACGAGGCGAGTTGGGGGCGAGCCACTTCGTTCAGAATTCTGAAGTGGACAAGGCGAACAGGCGACCTACCGCAACAGCTGCGTGCGCTGTCTGCGCCATCAGAGGACCAACTCCCCAAGCTTCTGTCTATCCTCCTCGAAGAAATCAACACTTCTGAGAGTGAAAACCAGGATGTGGACGAACGTCTAAAAGATCCCTGCGAACGATCAACTGCATCATAAGCGGCTGTTTCTGCTGTGAAGTTTCTTGTGCAACCGTTTCTAGCATCGGGAGACATACACGAGTCGTTCAGCGATCGCTGTGCAGTGTCCGCTACAGTACATGGCATTTACCTGGGCCGATTAACGAGGTGTCCGGCAGATTCACATCAGTGGAAGATGTCATGTCACCGTGATTACCTTGCTTGCCAAGGTGTCTCTCACCCCCGTAATTGAAGCCATGCCGGACTCACCTGGTACATAAGTACAAATAGTAACGTCACTGTCACGTCACTCGACCAAAGTCACAGTTCATTACAACACAGCTATGTCACATAACTAGATCGCGATTACAAAACTGCTAAGCCATGTCACGTCACAATACTACAGTCACAGTCACAGTCACTATCCTATACTACAAAGTTGTTGAGCTATCTTAGTAGCCTGATTTATGTGTACTCAAAAATCATCTTTATCCATAAGAGCTGTTGTATGTGAGGCTAAGAAGGCTTTTTGTCAAAAATCTTATTAAAGCAACCAACTAAAATTATATAAGAGTGCATACTATATAGGCTCTATAAGGTCAAGATTAAGGTTGATTTGTAAAAATCAGCAATGTAAGAGCATTTCAGATGAGATGAGATCTGAATAATGGGAGATTTAGATCTGATGTATTACAGAGAGGGTAGGTTTTATAGTGAGAATAACATAATAGGTCCAAAAAAGAGGAGAACTGTAATAAAAACTTTAAAATCTCAGAGACATGAAACTGCTTTAGGCTTCATAAGGTTGCACTCTTGGTATTACTCTATCTATCTTGCACTAAATAGAAAAGCCTTAGTATGAGCATCAAAGGGCTTGGAAAAATAATGAGAACAGAGATGAGAGACACAAGCATTGTCAGTATGATCACAAAGTTGCATAGGCAATGCTATGAGGGCACTAATGCACTAGCAATGGCTCTGCATACAAAACATACAACAAAACACACTACTAATTATGGGTGGGCATAGAGCTGACTTTTCTAAAAATAAAGACCCCTTTGTAAGTAGTGAGACAGTGCACAAGATATGTATATAGGGTTGCGAATACTAGGCAGCTCCATAGAGAGCGCACAACAAGGTACTTCAACACTGACCCAATAGATCACATCGTCATTGGTAAGAAGCATAGGAGATAGAGAGTTCATAAGGCCCAAGGGCTATAAGAAAATTACACACCATTGTATACTGGGTTAGTGTTAGGTCGGAGACCTATCACATGCGCCGATGCACGAAGGGGATCCCTAGGCTATATGTCAATGGAGTCTAACAACCGTATACTCCAATAAATGAACACAATGGATCTTCTCTCTATCCTTCGTAGAAACTCTGGATTGCTGTCTGCCTTTTCTTGAAAGATCAGGAGGAGGTGATTCTCAAGGTCCTCCTTTTGATGAGGGGGAATAGGATAGTCTTTGCCAGTCTAGCAGATGACACTAGGTGGTGACCAACTGAGAACTCAATAAGCGGCGAGACCTGTGTAAGTGTTAAGAGCCAACTCATAACACATGGCATATGATTACAAATCATATGACGCGTGGTCTATGACCAACGGATATGACCTATACCCGGTGACCGACCCCTTGCCTTCACCAACAGACATTGAGTTCTATTTCTATTCTTATCTCCTTCTGATCAACGATCGACTTGACATCATTGATAACAACCGTTACCCCACGCTTCTTGATCACAGAAGCCTACCCTAAACCATTGTGCCTGATCGTTCGTTGATCCTCTTTTTATTGTTAGTACACAGGTCTCCCATTCGACAGAACCATCGTTCCTGACCCTGTTCCTGGTACCTCAATTACCGATCACGATCGTTTACCTCGGTACCTTAAGAAGCACGGACCTTCTGTCGATCCTGCCTTAAACTTACTTACAGTATATATAGAACGAGCCTAAGACCGGAGTCCTTAGCTCGTTCACCTTTGTTAACAGTGTAACCTTTGTTACTCATACCTGTTCTTACTTGACCTCTGGTACTAGCCATATCTCTGTTACACCTAGAGCTTTGCCTATAAGGACAGCCCTTGGTTGTCAATAGAACTGCTGTTATTATACATCGGTTTGACGAGTGTCTCGTCTCAACTCTATCATCGCTCTCAAACCGCTCAGTCATCATCTCGACACTGGCAAAGTTCTACACAGGACTAGCAGTGTTCTACCTCGACTTTAGCGGTCAGCACATTTACTGTAACCCAGGTCCGCATCAGGTTGTCCCCTCACATCTGTGGGAAGACCTTTGTGCCTGCCTCGAGTCAAAGTATTATCACGAAGCCCTCGTACATCCGAAATTGCGCACCAAGTTAGCCGCTGGTGTGTTCATCGGACGCACGTGGATCTATCACGTCCCTCAGTGACTTAGGAGCCTCCTGACGCATCACGTGTGAAGACCAGGTCTTAACAGTAAGTACTAGAGAATAGAGGGCGAGTGGGGAAGGGAGATGAGACTGAGTAGAAGGCAGGGGAAGCCATGGCATCGTCAGACCATGTAAAGAATATCTCAGATTTGACAGAGTTTGCGAAGCGTGAGCTAGGAAGGTAGCCAGACGCCGGGCGCAGTGCAGAGATCGAGTGTATTACAGGTGAACGAGCTGAGCTTCTTAGAAGCTCACCTTGCTTATTTATACAAAGAAGTATTTAGGGCTGGATCTCGATCTGGTCCGTGCACTTCTAATGTACTGAAGTCAATGATCGAGATCTGTAAGTGAAGATGTGTTACTGATCTAAGTATAGTAAAGAATCACTAATGTCTGTTCGCATCCATATCGAATGTCCAGCTGCATCATTGATCAATCAAGAACTAGGAACCGAGTCAGGAACCGAGGTCCATCCACATCAGGAATCAGGAACAGTAAGTAAGCGTTCATGTGTCAGCATGTCAATGGTAGTGAGTCTGTGATCAGGGTCAGTGTCAGTGTCATGAGCGAACCACTTGACCAGCCCTCCTGTCCACGTGCGAAGCACGTGTTAGGACGCGGTCCTAACAGTTAGACAGATATGGATAGGCAGCACAAGAGTTGATGCTGATGAAAGAGCAGCACTTGCAGGATGACTGAGAGGATATACTTAGAAGATTCTAGAATGCATTCCAAAGTAGTATATACTATAAGTGTTAGGTCGGAGACCTATCACATGCACCAATGCATGAAGGGGATCCCTAGACTATACGTCGACGGCGTCCAACAGCTGTAGACTCCAATAGATGAAGACAATAGATCGTCTCTGAGCTCTTTGCAAGAACTTGGGGTTGGTGTCTGCTTTGTCTTGAAAGATCAAGAGAAGGTGATCCTTGAGGTCTTTCTTGTGATGTGGGGGAATGGGGTAGTCTTCGCCGGTCCAACAGATGACACTGGGAGGTGACCAGCTGAGGACTCGATAAGCGGTGTTGCGCTTGGACATTGTTAGGCATCAAATAGTGATGTTAGAAAGGAGGACAGAATATCTGACTAGAAGGAAGGGAAGGGAAACGACTTAGAATGAAAGGGACATTTAATTCCGATTTTCTACATATTTTTTCGAGTATTTTACCTCTTAAACTTGGTTTCCTATCCCTTTTCATACTTATATTTCGCTTTTGGGACAGATTCCAGAGCCTTGGGTCTATTTCAGAAAGGGCTAGACCATGGCAAGACAATAAGGAATGGAAAGAAAGCAGTAGAAACTGGTGGAAGGGAATGGAACTGTAGTGGAAGGATGGAGAATGTTAAGGAAAGGGGCAAGGTCTAGGCCATTCCAAAACTGAAAGGAGGAGAAGGTTCTGAGCAGTGCTGAAGGAAGCTGAAGGAACATTCTACCACATTCTAAACTTTTCTCTTGCTTTCCTTTGAGTTCCTCTGCTTTCCTCCTCATTCTTTTAATTTCTACAGTATTCTTGGTGACTCACAATGACTGTACTCAGCCTGTATATACTAGGAAGGAGTTTCTCACTTGAAATAGTATATAAGGAGGGCTGATTGTTCTGCTTTAGGCAGAGACAACCTGCCTCTCACCCTCATCTTCAGTCAGTTAGTGTCAGTCATTAAGTCATTGAGTGATATCAGTTGGAGACAAGCTTCAAGACTTGAAGGGATACTAGACGAATTAGTAGCTCGCCTTCAATCTGTGGAGAACCTCAGCAACTAGAATCACAAAGTTCTTAAGCCTGTTCTCATTATTCTCGACATTTACGGAGTATTTTCGTTGTCAGCGGTCCGGCACCACTTCAGAAATTCACTAAATATCTCAGGATATTCTCATCGTTGCCTACAACAGTGACCAACATCTGTGTATCGTGCCAACACCAGAAGGTATCATCTAGAACAGCAATCAAACGAACACTAGGTACATCCGGAAAAACAGGAAACCCCGATCGTATCTAGGAGTGAAACCATTCCTCACCGCAACAGCGGCGAGACCGGCGTAGGTGCTAGAGAATAGAGAGCATGTGGGAAAGGGAGACAAAGCTGTTGTGTTGTCAGACCATGTAAAGGAAGTCTCAGATCTGACAGAGTTCACGAAGCGTGAGCTAGGAAGGTAGCCAAACACCAGGCACAGTGCAGAGATCGAGTGTATTACAGGTGAACGAGCTGAGCTTCTTAAAAGCTCATCTTGGCTACTTATACATACAAGCTATCTAAGGCAGGATCATGATCTGGTCTGTGCACTTCTAAGGTACAGAAGCGATTGAGTAAACAATCGAGATCCGTTAGCGTCGATGTGTCATCAACCTGTAATGTAACTAAGTATTATACACGATCACTAATGTCTGTCCACATCCATATCGAATGTCTAGCCACATCTTGATCGATCAGGAACTAAGGCACAGGGACAGGAACCATAAGTAAGTGTTTATGCTTTAGCATGTCAATAGTAGTGAGTTAGTAATCAGAGTCAGAGTCAATGTCATGAGCAAACCACCTGACCAGCTCCCTTGTTCACATGCAAAGCACGTGTTAGGACACGGTCCTAATAATAAGGCCTATAGAATAGGCTGAGGATCTTCAGTCAATTTTTTTTTATTTCAGTATAGTTATTATACTGTACTCCCTCTATTACAGTGTAGCCTCTACACTACATCCTCCTGTATTTACCTAATACAATGACTTCACTCTGTTTCACCTCACTTGTACAATTTAGGGAAGAACCTACTAATCTTAGGATTATCAAACAAGCAGTTCATAATAATTAGATAATAGAGGGAAAGTTGACAAAGTGCTTATTAATCTCTATTCTAAAAACTGGAACCAAAGGTCCTAGGAATTACTTGCATTAAAAACCAGAATTGTGCAAAAAACTAAGTCCTGAAATAAGATAACAAAGTTTCCATGTATAGCAGTTACTGTCACAATTAGACAAATACTTTCAGATTAAACTACTATATATGGTATGGTCATCCTGTGCCAAAAATTGTGCATCATGCAATCCTGGCCTTTTATGCAAGGCACTGTATTAACAAAAGCAACTGAGCAATCATTAATCATGGTCCAAATAATAGCAAGCAAGGTTCTTGCTGACAAAGTCAGCGCTTCCCTAGTTTGAGTGGTCTCTATGCAAACTGAAAGTTCCTGGGACATAGTTTGGACGGGCCCCTGTGCATGCAAGGGGTAGTGAATAAAAACCTGAATGATGATATCGTGTCGCTTTTGATATCTGTATGGCTTTGCTGCACGCACAATGCAAAGATTGCCCCAAGACGATGGTCGAGAACAAAGATTTGAACATATCCAGTCGACTGTTCGAACATGTAAGCTTATTTAATTGTCCAATTTTCGACTCCGCGAATACTTTAAAATTATTATCGCACCATTACTTATCGTGACCAACACTGATAGTTGAGCTTTGCTACCACGACTGACTGTGATCAAGGTTGCACATCGCTGGATACAATGTGAAATTATCTTCCATCACAGTCAACTATCAACGAAGGTTCTGAGGTGGATAAAACAGAATGATGAGCCAACATTGACTGTCAAATCATCGTCTGCCAGACCTGGACGTCAAGATGCCAAGAACTACATCACTTGGTCCTGGGACGTTCGTGTCTGAATGGGGGTAAATCACGCACAGGAATTTGAGAGTGTGTTCAATGGCGATTTCAAAAACAGTCTACGACTAAGCCTGCATAGAACTTGAAGCTTGAAACTTGGAAGCATAAATCGGGCCTGAGTCAACTGAGAATCAAGTGGAGATTCGGGTTATGAGCACAAAACATGAGTGCCGATTGGTGCTGGTGCAGCAACCGAGAACCATATTGCCATTAGGCCAAGTACTAATTTGCTGGCAGCGTAATATTAGCCAACAGTATGAGGGACCGTACCGGACAATAATACAATATTCTACTCCACAAAGGGAGATTTGTTGGCAAATGATGAGAATTGTTGACAATTGTTGTCTCTTGTCAACAATTCCTGACAATTCTCAACAATTCTCAACAATTGCCATCATTTGCCAACAATTCTCCCCAAAAAGTAGGTGTCTTTGTCAACCGTTGCCACAGATCCTGACAATGCTTCTTTTGCACTGTCACCCAGCGCTTCCATTCTTCGCAATTTACCTTTTTCAAAACCAACACCCTCTTCCTGGTGTGTCTGCTATCGTCAGCTAATGTCAACAATTGTTGACATAGGTCAATACCCCTGGCCATGCCCTTTGTCGGCGGTTGTTGGCGATGCTCAACAAATCCCAGCAAAGCTCGCTTCAGCACTGAAACAGCCGCCCCACGAGCCCCGATTCTACTCCCGCTTCCCAGTCTCCTAGGACCACCTCCCATGCGGCACCGGTGTTCCTGTGCTACATCCAAACCTTCACAAACAAATCTTTAATCCGCCCTCTTCCAGTCCTCTTCCTTTCCATCACGTCCTAGGCTTACCCATTGCTGGATCTCATTCATCGCCTTCACATCTCCATCTGCCGAACAGCGTCCTCTACTGCAGCGCACCCCCAGGCTAGCATTTATGAACAGGTGCGCATACCTGTCACTTCTGCCATGTTCTTGTGTTTCTAACATCCCTTGTCCCGACATAAAGCTCCTACCCTTCGGCACCGTGCTTTCCTTGCTCGGTTTCCTCTCTGCATGTCAACCAATCTGATCTTGCCATAATCATTCATACTTCGCAACCTTCCACAGCCCTCACGTATTGATAAACTCCAAATCAACTCTTTATGACCAAATTGCACCCAGGCGATGACCAATGAGCCGCCCCTATGTGCTCATTCTCCCCTCGTCCTAGTTTCCCCATTCCACCCCAAGCTTCAAGCTTGCAGGTTTCCCAACGACCCCCAAGTAAGTATGTTTGTTTCACACCCTCATAATTCCATAATTGTCTTTAAAGTGAGTGCTCAACAGACCTCAACATGTGTATTTGAAAAGTGATGTCCCAAAATTGTGTGGCACATCGAGTATCAGGTGATAACGTACTTCTTTTGCATATAGTTGAGTCCTTGATCTCACTCTTATCTCCTCCATCAAGAATTCATCTGATAATTTCATAATTTCCCTATCACATCACGGCCCCGCTGACATTCTCATGCACACGCAGTGCTATCACTATACCTGCCGACCTTCTGCGAGGGCTTGGATCTCTGCACCTCATCGACAGCGGCTGACAGTCGGCCAACTCGCTGAATATGGCAGGACTTTGTATTTCATCTTTGCTTTGGTTCACTGACTTCTGGACACTCTTGGTGTAGTATCGCTCCAACGTAAGTCTCATATTCTTCGATCCACATGTCTCACAGTTGCTCATTTAGTTATGCTCCACGTGTTAAGCAGTGCGGTGTCCGACAGAGCAACCCACTGCCATGCACGACTGCAAGACGAGGGCTTGAGGTTGCAGTCCTGTCATACGAGGACCTTGACCCTGATCCTATCCACGCGCGGGCGCGTCCTATTGTGGCCGTCCTGCTAGACATCAATGCTGTCGTTCTCTAGGAGGTCGACAACGTCCAACTCAACAGGCATCTCACATGTCCGTGAATTAATGTAAGTCTCTTGGGCTCCTGAAAGGATTTGTATCATTTCAGCATCCCTCTCTTACAGCCGTGCGTGTGTATGACGCTGTCCTGCATTCGGTGGCTTGATTCATCAAGCCGAAAGCTTCGGAACAGCGTCGCTCCCCTCAGGCTGCCCCTCTCGAGCGCAAACCCGGGATGATTGAGCTATCTGTGCAGGGAGACCAGGATACATATGACGATGCAGGCAGTGTACAATATGTTCTCACGATGTTGGCGGTCTGACGTGAAGGTTAACCTGTGTAGGCTAAGACAGTTGTTCTGTGGGCAGTTAATTGGGCGATGATTCTTGCAATACATCCTCTTTACTCCCGCTGTCCAAGGAGTAGTTATGGGCCAAAGCCATTTAACATTCAAAGGGTACAACAAAGCAACAAACGATGACTGAAAGCAAAAGGTAACAAGAAAACACAACAACAATTTAAATCAAAACACTTCAGCATTCAACGCACTTCAATCGTCCGCCACCAAGAAAGTAGCGAGTTCCCAAAGGCCTCGATCCTCCGGAATGTGCAGCGCGTACCATGGGGCTTCCTTGTTCGACACTACCTCCCAACGATCTCCGTTGCATCCGTACACCACAACTTGGACATGATTGCGGTGGTCAAATGACTTGCGCCAATGGTGGCGGCGGCCGAACCCTTTCTGCGCATGTTTGCGGGGGGGGGGTTCAATTGATGCATAGTCGAACTACAACAATCAGTCTGTCCTCTCTCCTGTAACTCGAGAAAAATACGCACTGAATAACCACTTCACTGATACCACCTACCCCCTTGTCAGCCAGGTAACGGAAGTACTCTAACACCGTCTGTTCCACTACGGCCTTCTCTTCAGGACTTCCACTGTATTGAGATGGGTGCGCCCACCATAGTCGGGGGTCAGTGTATGGTTCTATCGTCCTCTGAGCCCATGGCTTCAATGTTGTTAGGTGCGTCAATCATTGAATCAAACTGACTGAACGTTTACCTCCATGAAGAGGGCGGCATCGCGTGTTGGGAACGACATGCTGTCCTGGTTGAGAATTGAGACTTGCAGCTGTTGAGTACGAAGAACACGCTGATGGAGGACTTTGAACACTGGGCGATCTGGTTATACAACCCCTTTGTATTGGTCTGGGGTTTGTGGTGCGAGTTCTGGCACATGGATGCTCGATGAGGGTTCCCCCTTTGAGATCCCGTCCAGTCAGACTTGTGAAAGCTACACACATGAACCAGCCGATTGTCATTTGACAGTATGTTTTTGTCGTGCATATACTAACAAATTGCGTCAGTCATTTTCTACTTGGGCATCCACAACATAGGTCAAGCACGTACAGGTCGAAATCATCTGGCGAGGCGATGCTCGATGTTTTGAGACCAAAAATGCATCATTGTAAGCCATATGGGGCTGCCACGCCAGTTCATCGACACCATCTGTCTTACCACTCTTGTACTGATGTGATTTAAGAGAAGTGAAGATCTTCCACACCCCTCCCCGGGAAGACGCAATGGCATTGCATCCATTCTATTGCTGACGCCGGGGACGTAAGTTTAAAAATGCGAGAGTCAGCGATTTATCTCTGAATGTGTATGTGGCGGTTACTCACATGGACACTTACTGCCAACCACACTAGCATCCCCCCTTGGGATGTGAGAGTGTTTACTTACAGCACACGTCATGCCGGCACCATGTTAGACATTTGCTATACGACTCTTTCTCCACACGACCCTTTCACGATATATGTGAGGGAACTAGACCTTCTTCATAGAGATGGCTGATTGATGTGAGGTAAGATGTCTTGCTTACTGCCTTGATCATGCAGACTACAAAGTCAGTTATGACAACGATGTGCCGGTGGTCCATTGTCCCACGCCTGATCGTCTGTGAATGTTCGATCATCTGCGGATGTTCGATCTTCTGTGGACGTGCAAATGCATCGTCTAATGTGAGCTCGTTTGATTCACGTCTCCTTATCGTCGCCAATGCTCAGCCCTCGCCGTCTCGCGTTGCCCCTGATGTCTCAGAGACACATCTCCCCTGTCGCAACCCTTTTGGCAATGTTTGAGCTTGCCTTCATCAGGAAAAGGTGAATGTACCTTATTGAACTTAGGGGACTCATCAGTAAACAGGCAATTCTTCTTCCCCAATTGTTGAAGCCACGAAAAGGACATGTCAGCAACCACTCGACATTGCGCCTGCTAATCATCTACCCAGGTTGTACGGCAGTGGCCAAAGCGTCAGTCCTTACGCGGCATCGCAATATTCGACCCTGACATGATTCTGTCTTGGGATACGCCCTGGTGCCCCTCCTCAATCTTGCAAAGGACACAAGGATAGCCCAAGAGCGCGCCTTGAAGTATGGGCGTGTGTTATCACAGGAGTACCTTCGTTACATCAAGACAGTGTCACCAAAATTCTCGCTTTTCTGCCCTACTGCTGCGCTCAAATTACGGATTTCCTCGAGGCTGTCAAGGCCTGGTTGCACTCCGACATAGACGCCAACGACAACATGCGAAAGCACTCACAGGCTGCCCATGCCAGCCTTCGTCGTGTCTCTCTCGACACTCGCGCAAATGCACTGGTTCAACCTTCACGGCCTGCTTCTGCCGGCTGTTGAACGGCCAGCATTGTCTTCCACTCCAGCGGGCAAGCTTGGTCCACCGGGAAAATCTGTCGCCCTCGAGCTCGCCACGTCCATCTTCACCTGTCCGACGAAGCCCCCTTATCACTGGTGTCCCCATCCCAGTCTCCTCATCGGCCCCGAAGCTGCGGCACACCGCTGCGACTGCTCCTCCATCACATTCTGCTCGTCCACGTTCAGCACGGTAGGCGCTCGCGCGGTTGCGCAGATGCTTTGGCTGCTGGCGCTCGACCGGTCGACAGCCATGAGCGCTGAGATGGACGGCCTGCTTCCAACCTGATTCTGCACCACCGTGAATTCTTCCGTACCTTCGATCGAGATTGCAGCGCGCTCCATCGCCACGTAGAAAGAGGAACACACGGAGACAAAGCGATGGGCGGAGTGTGAGCATGGTGGTGCTGGTAAATGAACGAAGACGACGAGGCCTGAATGGTTTGTGCCATCCAGCTCACGTGATGACAAAACCGCCTGCATCGAGCCCGGAAGGCTGTGATATAGATAACTCCCTTCAGTCTCATGCCGGTCTTGCGATCACACTGCGTTCCCGTGGGCCTTCCTGATCAGTAAACCTCTGCACCTGACACGGTCGATCCTCAGTGCGTGAGCTCCACTCCCCACCATTGCCTCAGCCAATTGTTTCACTCTTTACTTGTATCACTGACTTCCGGTCACACGGGTCTTTCAACATGCACAGAAATGACCCCGATCAAAACAGCGCCCACTGTTCATCATCACCAGCGCAGTGCAACCCAACCCATCAAACGCGCTATAGTGAAGAGTCTCAAAGCATTCTCGTGTAGCACTGCATCGGTCAATCCGTCACGTTGCTACCCGCTGAATAGTGGACGCAACGCCCACTCAAACTCACCTTCTGATCAGTCACCTTTCGTGTCTCTGTGCATTCTCTCTGTCCTGTTTGCGGCGGGCACGTCGTGCAACGACAAACACGGTCCCAACTCCCACCAAACCCGACTCCAAGCGCCTAATCGCAGAAAGAGTCTTCTCCTAGAGGACCACGGCCTGACAACAGCCCACGCGCCATGATACAGATGATTAGTACGTTCATCTTCTATCTAGGTATGCACAGTCTACTCACGAGCCACCCACTCTACAGGATCGGGTTGCAGGTTACCGTACAGAGGCACTGTGTCATACAATATGTTAACGCTCTCTCGCATGTACGTACAACACTCACTCATCCAGATTGTATCCTCCTCTCCGATCAATGACGGTTGAGAGACTTCCTTATACCTCTCTCGCACCGTCAGCGAGTCAAAGCGATCTTGCTGCACCCGCCTGGCCGGGACCAAGGCATACCGGCCGTCAGACATTTCTTGGAAATCCACCAATGCCTATGGCAACTCCAAGGACCCCCTCCCATCTTTTTGACACAATGAGCCTGCGCCGCACTCACCAAAATCCGCAGGTCGCCCAGGAATGTGCAGATGATGCCAAGCCAGGTGCCGACGAAGAATCTCGTCCAGTGACTGCAGAATGTCGCCTTCCTCGGGAATCTTCACGCACCAGTAAAGAGATGCCAGCTCCAGCCTCTCCATGTACATGGGTATCTCATCCACATCGAGCAGCAGTAACTCCCTGTACTCCTGCGCTATGCCTCGCAGAGATGGGTTTGCCTGCACCCATCAGGTCATAATCTGTCCTCCATATTCATGGCATCAACACTGACCTGCGGGAAGAACAGAATTCGAACAATGGTGTACGACTTTGAGGAATCGTGGCTGGCGCTCATGGTGGGTTGGGACATAGATGGTATCGTGAGGGTGGTAATGGCACTGTAAGACGATGGGCAAGGGGGTAAGGGAACATTAAGTCAGATTTATTTCATTGATGACCGTCGTGCGCCGATGATACCGAACCATTTGTCCTCCACATGGCGATGTTTGACCTCTTGAAATATGATTATGATATTAGTATCCGTCAAGATGGTCGATGGCTACACTAGTGCCTATATTTCCTAATGGTTGGCGTATGCTTATCCACGAGGTCCCATCACCAGAAGCATCCATTAGGCTTCATTGCGTGATGAAGATATCTCCTGCTCGTCGCACTAGGTCGCACTCTGATTAGTGGGTCATGAGAGGTCATGAGGGACAACCAGTGTTCAGCCTCACGCGAAGAATTGACGAGCGATTGTTTGCTCACGATCGCTCGTCCCAGGCTCATGCGATTGCTCGACCCTTGGTCGTGCAATCGTATGAGTCTAGCTAGCACTGGCCTTTCCATTACATCCCCACCTCATTGTATAACAAACTCACGAAAAAACACCATAACATATACTAATCGTCTTCATGCACACAAAGGAGATTCACCACCTCATCATCTTCAATGTCCCCGCCCCACGTCATACTTGCCAACTCGAAGTCAATGTCCTCAACAGAGATATCGTTTGCATCCAAGATGACCTGAATGATTTCTCGTGCTTTCTTGAGTTCATCAAGCACCTCTTTCGTCTTCCTCATGGCAGTCTTCAGGGTTCAATAAGCCGGCACTTGCAAGATCATGGCCGCCAGACCCAGAAAGGATTTTCGAGGCATGACTGTGACGCGCGTTAGTTTTCACTGCTCTGTCCATGGATGGGAACGGGAAAAACAACGTACCCGGCCCCCTATGATGGAGGCTCAGGGTCACTCTACAAAGTGTACGTTCCAATCCATTGTGGCTTGCATTTGTAGACATGCCGCCACATTTCAAGTCGAAAGATCGGGACTGTTCCATCTGCGCGAGGGTTTCCATTGTAAGGAGATGTCTGCCAACAGTGATCGTCTTGACGGGTGTATAAATGGAGTGCCAAGTCCCTGGCAGCATTATTCTGGAGGGGTCAGGTTTGTGTCTGTCATAGTCATGACACTGGCGCACTCACAGGTAACAACCCTGCGTCAACAGGAGGTTGAATCCATGGGTGTGCTTGAGATAATCAAAGTCTCCATTCCCTGAAGATATCATCCGTCTCTGGTACTTCTGCCAATGGTCCCGTCCCATACCCTTCTTCCGCGGCGCATAAATTGTCCAACATTTTGCACCAGTGCGCATGCCAACAAATGTGACAAGCCCATCAGCGTTGTGGTGGGGATACGTTACGAAGCCCCCCATGGTAAGCAAATTCCAATTGAGCATACGCCATGTATCGTAGCTCACATCCTGCGGTCCAACCCTTTTGTTAATGTTGGCAAACCCCTCGTTTTTCATCACTGTCCAGCTGAATCGGTCATCCGATAGAGCACTGACATGAACGATCACATTGTTCATCACTGAACGAATGACTGGAATCAAGGGGGCGCATACCTGACAAACTAAGGCACTTTACCGGGAGACAAAGTTGGCAAGTCGAGAAGGTTGCCACAGACATCGGGTTGGACTGCTAGTGCAACAAATTCTCCCAAGGTACTGGAGCTAGAGTAGTTCGGATACCCCTCCACTGTGTCCTCTAAAATCAATGTCAATCACTTGAGTGGACTGCACTCCTGTACGCGCATGCCTACCGATCAAACCTGCACGCCACATCTCTCGCTGCTCCGCATCTTCAACATTAGATCTAGTCAGGTTGAGTCTCTAAGGGACGTGTGGAATTCAATGTAACACACCTTGCCAGTCGACCACTTGCGAGAGCGGCCCACATAGACTTTTGATGCCCCGCTCGTCAAAACCCTCGGTGGGGAATCTCCAGTGGGGGTACACCATGACTGATCGTCCCTTTGCCAGTTCCTCGCAAATGGATTTGAGGCACTGTGTCTCCTCCTCACCAAACTGTGACTGTGGGATCGTCTGTGTTAGGCCGCCATCAAAACAGGGCTTTTCTGGAGGCAGCCTTATGAAGGACACAGGCGTGTCAGGATGCCCCCATGCCCCCAGATTGGCCGCCATGGCTAGAACGGCATGCTCATCCTCACTAGCCTGGGTGCTTCTTGAGTATATCGTACTAGAGCTCTAGTGAGGGACACTCACCTCGCCGCTCGGGGTGAGGACATACAGGAGAATGGTCTGCATCCCATTGTACCATTTGACCTTGGGACTACCCTTGGGCCATTTGGTACCTTCGCACTCTCCAATTATGGCATCCCGAGGCCACGATGTGCTTTCTGTAGGGCAATGTGATGGAGGCACATCGTTGACTTCCTTAGTGTCAAATAAGGACACGCTGGGCGCAGCCTCAACGTTTGACGTACAAACGGTTTCCTGAGCCGTGTCATGAATGGTGTCGTGAACACTTTCTTCGATCACCTCTACCGGATCAACATAATGTACCAGGGTAACAGGGGGAGCTGGGTGTTCTGCTGCCGTCTTGGAATGCTCTACCGTCAGAGTCCAACGGGAGGTATGACAGTACACTCACATGTAAATTGCCGCTAGACACCGTTGATACGCTAGCAATGCCTCTGAGTGCGAAACACACCCAAGAAACACCCCTACAAGCGCAGGTAGGCAGGAGCTGGTTCTAGTGTGCAAGGAACTGTCAGCTGTGGAACAACCAACAAGGGAGCGTACTGAAAGTGGTCGGAGCGCAGCTGCAATCAAAGTAACACCAACACGATGGGCAGAGAGTAGAGGCTGTTCGAATGCGATGTGGACCAAACAAACAACTCCAAAGTCGGTATCTTCGGTTGGTCGGTCAGTTGGTCAGTCGGTTGGTGATCGATTGGGATTTGATCGGAACGCAAAAGGAAGGGAATGGGTGCGAGGCCACACTGGACACTGGCAGAGGATGACAAACTAGATGAGAGGAAGAGAGCAAGACGACGAGGGCTCTGACGGAGGGCTGCGATCGAACGCAACAACACAAACAAAGGGGCAAAATGCGAACGAGGATCGGAAGGTGAAGACTCAAGGACTCATGGACTCAAGTGCACGAATGGAATCGGAACGAGGGGGGAGCCAAAGCTAGTGTATTGCGAGGCCATAGGTGCCCTTTTATAGTAAGTCCGAACAGGTACAAGATAGGGAGATCGGCAGAGGCATAGAGTAATCGGAAATGCATGCCAAGAGCTGTCAAGGTAAAGAAGATAAAGGAGTGATGATGCGAACAATAGAAGATAAGAAGCAATAGCTCTAAAGTCTAAATAAGTGGAGAGATCGCCAAGGTGAGTGCACATGGGCCTGGAGATAAGGATCAAATGATAAGTAAGTAAACCAATCAGAAACATGGAAGCTTCAAAGATAAGGAAGGATAGGTCAACAGAAGGCATAAGGATGATAAGAGATAGGAAGACAGATCCGTTCCGAGTCAACAAAGTGTTCGGCCGCCTCCAATTCGGGACACCGAAGCCGACCGAATGTGCCGACAATGTGAAGCGTACCGAACTAATCGGCGATCGGCCGCGACAGTCTGCAGGAAGCCCCTAATGCTGGAGTGCTGATAGATGCCTAGGATGACTGTGAACAGCTCCGAACAACTGTGCGGAGGTCTAAATGCAAAGTCGGCACCTGACAAATGGCTGAGAGCGCCGAATGGATCGGGATCGGTCGGTCCTAAGTGTGCCGAACGGTCAAAGAACACTGAAAAGCTGCGAAAAGTGGGGTATTGGTGCCTAGAGCGCACCCATGCTCATCACTGTGTCATTGACTGTTTCACCTGCCATTCACAGTTGCACTTAACCGACACACACTGGAATGGGATTAAAGATGCTCACCCAGATGTCTTCTCTTCCATTTTTTACGTCGCTGGGCGCCACTTTCGCGACGCTGCCGCCGTTGAAACACCTGACGATAAATTTGCACACATTGCGAACTGGACATCTCCAATGCCAGAGTGCCAGTCACGTGCTGTGGGACAATGGAGACGACGCTGGCCAGCTGTTCTTCCATCATACCCACTTCATCTTTCCAATCCGTTTTCCGACCTCGCACCCCATCAGCTGCCATCCATCTGAACTGCTTGTAGAAATGGAATTGATTGCGCCGTGCATATGGGTGAAATATTACCGGGGACGCTACAACCCCATCTGTGTGAACTTTCCGTGCGAAAGTAGAAGACAGAGACGTACTTGTGTGTGTACCCATCCATTCGTCCCACAACCCACTCTCAAGGCACACATTCACCGCTGATCGCATGGGCAAATCTTCAATCCAGACATTTCTGGGGTGGGCGAGGCGAGCATCGGGGGAGGTAGATGCCGTAATTTCCATCCATCCAATGTAGTACCAAGAGGACTGCACGCTCTTGGTGTGAGGCGGCAATTTGCGATGGACCCTCGCACGCCGGAACGGATAATTGGACGACAGTTCCACCGCCTCTGCAAACACAAAGATCACTTGCGTGCAATGCCAAAGGTCCTCTGGGACATGAGACTGAGCCACAATGGCCGACACACCCCACGGTGGAAAAGGGCGACCGTCTGGGTTCGTTGTCAACGAGGCAACGCTCAACTCAGAGGAGACACTCACCGTCGACATCCCAAGTCAACCTATCAGGGAGGACAGTTGAGGTCATTGTGGCATTGATGATTCAGAACACAGGCAAGCCAGGTATTGATGGTGCACACTGGAGTGCAAACAGTCTCGGGTGGGCAAGATGCAGTGTCGCAGTGAAACGTTACAAGCACTAGAGGAAGTGCCGGAGGCCCGTGATCATCCGCATGTGCGTCCACATGACTCTGTGATCCCTGGTAGTTGGTTGTGCCAAGTCGTGCCTAGCTCATGTGTCACACTATCATGGGCTTTCCTCTGTAATAGTATGTTTGGTTTGGTGCCTCACATCTCTGTGAGACGTTACAGGACGTTACATGAATCTTCTCGTCATTGACATCAGCCTAGATGGTTGATACCTTGTGCCTGGGGTGACGAACAGGGCCTCCCGCAACCACTATGAACGCAATGAGCCCGCCGCCACTCAATCGGTCTGGGGCCTTCAATTGGACATGGATAATGTTACAGCACCACCTAGCCCAAGTCTAGCACCGCATGGACTCCGCATGGCCACTTTGAAAAAGCCTGTGGGCTAAGCGAGGGAGTTCGTCATGGCCCAGCTCGGCCCCCCTGTAGTTGATGGCCGCAGCGGTGTCAGCTAGTTGTCAGCTTGACTCAGTGCTGCTCGACTTACACATGTCCATCTCACGTTGTCTCCATAGTATCCATGCTCATGCACCGCCTCCCCTGGTACAGCGTCGCGGGCTGTGAGGGGTGTAACGTCGTGATGCGCCAGGACTAGTACCTCAAGGGATCATGACGACCACCAGGGTGATGTCGGACATCCTGTAGGCTGTAACATCCACCTCGCGAAGGACGGCTTTGATCCACCAGCCGTCACACCACGTATGGCGATAGGGAGGTGATCGCACGTGACTACCGAGCACACTGGTGACAAGCACGATCAGGTTGTTTGTATCTGTTCTCCGACTGCAGGTCTCATTGCCGAATATCACTTACCTCCTATCCTGGCAAGACGCCACATATGATCTATGATTGTCATCTCCTCCCCTGTATCCTCAGTAGTTCTTTGTGTACCTCGGTCCACGTCGAAGGCGCCTGAGTAGCCACTTTGCCTATTGTCAGTGGCATTCACACTGTAAGAGCAAAGTTCGGGTGAAATGGTGGGTGTACCACTGGTCAATGCGAAGACCATGAATTATGGAACTCGTGAGAGAGACCGCTGCATCTGGCAATGCGCGCGTGAGTCCTCTCATGGGGAGAGAGTTGTCGGGGATACAGCATAGTATAGCATGGCGATATCACACTCACATCATGTTTCGCTGCGCATCGTGGTCGCACTCACTTGCATGACGAGAACGACCACCCTGTATCCACATACCTCGCAGAAGCCAACTTGTGATCATGTTATAGTGGGTGCGGACGGGGGCTATACACGCGGGGAATCAGAGTGGCTCATCTGGCTGTCGGACATCTTGCCAGATTCGAGTGGCGAGGTGAGAATGACGGTAATAGGCACAGCACCAGCAAGTTCAACAAGAGGGGCATTGGAAGGATCCACGAGTTTCCGGCGTGAATGACACAAAGGCTTAAGAGGTTGATGTGCATCCCAACATTGGTGTCATGATCCTGCCTGAGTACAGTGTGGTGAGCACCTCTCATTTGTGGAAATTCCAAAGGGGGTACTAGAGGGAGCGAGGGAAGCCCTAATAGAGATTACAGCGCGTGGGCAAGTCAGATCGTTTACTGACGAATGATCGTGTACTGACGAGCGATCGTTCACAGACATGTGACTGATACTGACTTGCAATCGCATCCTAAAGTACTGATCACGCGAGCTCGACCAGCCCACTCTCTTTCAACCTAGTATATATCGGATGCTACAGTCTTCGGGAGCTACATTTGACACCTTCTGAGCAGCTTGTTACTTTGGACCGTCGCAGTTGGGCATATGTAGGCACAGTCCATTGCACAATGGTATACTGTAGCCACTTGGATAGAAAGGGGGTAACGTAAATGGACTCGCGGTCATGGACACATCCTCTAGCCCTCATTCCACCTGATTATTGCCAAATGCCAATGCCTTCCTCACCATCTGCATCAGGTGCCCAATGGGGAGCTGGGTGGCTTGCTCCTCAATGGAAAACTGATTTGCTGACTGATCAACTGCCTTCAATACCCTTGGACCTAGCATAGCCTCCAAATATTGAAGCGTCATGGCATGCCTGAGACCTAAAGCGATGTTGTTGGCCATGGCGTTTTGTAAAACAAACAAGGCATTACAGGCATGTTTGAAATATGATCACAATGTGGTAAAAGTGGCTGGAGGGATGCCGGCCCAAGTGCAAACCTGCTCGTACGTGATATATAGACCGGCAATGTTACCCGGCAAAATGACTGTTGGGCAAAACTGGATGCCCACCGTAAGGCATACCTCCATGAGGAACCTTTCAGTAAGGCAATTCATGTAACCTGTCCCATATGCATTTGTTTGCCACTCCATGTACGTCCTGTGCTCAGAACCGAAATGGGTGGAGAGATAGGTGAACACTGTATGAGAAGGACTGTGTTAGGACCGCGTCCTAACACGTGCTTCGCACGTGGACGGAAGGGCTGGTCAAGTGGTTCGCTTATGACACTGACTCGGACTGGGATTGCTGACTCATCATCATTGACATGCTGACGCATGAACTCTTACTTATGGTTCCTGATTCTTGATGTGGACAGACCTTGTTCCTGACCTGGTTCCTGGTTCCTGATCGATCATGATGCGAACAGACATTTGCTTACAGATGTGGACAGACATTAGTGATCCAGTACTATAGTTAGATCGATGACGCATCTTCAATTACAGATCTCGATCGTTGACTTCGGTACCTTAGAAGCGCACAGACCAGATCGAGATCCGGCCCTAGATACTTCTTTGTACAAATAGGCAAGATGAGCTTCTAAGAAGCTCAGCTCGTTCACCTGTAATACACTCAATCTCTGCACTGCGCCAAGTGTCTGGCTACCTTCCTAGCCCACGCTTCTGCGATCTCTGTCAGATCTGAGCATTGACTTTACACGGTCTGATGACGCAACAGAGTCCTCAGCCTCGTCTCTCTTCGGACCGCTCTCTCTACTCCCTCACTACTACACAGGACTCGCCGCATATCAAGTCCTCAGCTGGTCTCCTCCCAGCGTTATCTGTTGGACAGGAGAGGATTCTCCGGTTCCTCCGCATCACAAGGAAGACCTCGAAGATCATCTGCTTCTCCTCTTTCAAGAGAAGGCAGACAGTGATCCCGAATTCTTACAAAGGATCCAAAGACAATCAATCGTCTTTATCAATTGGAGTCTGCGGTTGTACGACTCAGTCGAACTTTAGCCTAGGGATCCCCTTCGTGCTTATAGCACGTGATAGGTCTCCGACCTAACAGACTGGGAGCGTGTGCATGGCGCCGAGTGTGAGGGGCAGAGGTTGGGAGTGGCGCCCTCTCGGACACGTGGGGTGTGGTCGTTGCAATGGAGAAGTTGAGGGGATCGAGGTCCTGTTCGAAAAGTTGAATCCTACAACAGGCTCGCGAGATATGTCATCAGCAAACACACCTTGTGATATACATACATCACATATACGGGTGTGGTCTCTCCCAATCCTTTCGACCGTAACAGGGTCGTCTTCATAGCGCTCTCGAGGAGTGGGGATAACAGGTCAGATGCAGAGATTCCAATGCTCGTCTGCCATGTACCCATATCGCGAAAATGAGTGGTGTGGTGCATGAATCCAGCCTCGACCTCGATAGGTACATCGCTCGTTGCCACAAGCAACCCCGCAGTGACAAGAGGATCATTCAAGATATGTTGGAGAACACGACCTGCAGGGCCGCTATGCGCCATGAGGAACTCTGTGAAGCCCTGCACGGCCATGCGCTCGCCACATGGCATTGGTCCCACCTCCATAAAGGTGGCCTTGCGTGCACCATCAGGTGAAAGTACCACGCCCAAGAAGTATACGGCATTGTGGGACCCCAGGGGATTGGACACTAGTGGGATGCATCGTAACTCTGTCAAATTATCAAGCCCTTGAGTATCAGAGAGCCAGTACCTGATGGGGTTGCAGGCAGCACCTCGGGCGACCAGCGGTCGTTGAACTCCCATAAGATAGGGAGCCAATTGAAGTCCAATTCCTCCTCCTGTGCTAATTCACCTTGAGAGTGTGCAGAAGAGATAGACTCCAGTGTCTCTGGTTCGGGGTCCATGATAAACGAATGAGGGGGCAGGTCACGGAGGTGACAAAGACAGTTGACGAGGCCATCCATCACATTGTCATCGTCGGAGTGGCAGTCATTCGTTGCTGCGGGACGCAAGATTCAGCCAAGAGGCCAGAGCAAGAAAGGAAGTTGGACATACCAACCAAAGCTATGGCACCGCTGTCCTCGGATGCAGCACTGGGAACTGCCGCATCCCCCAAAGAGGTGTCCACAGGGTTCGGAATGGATGGCAAGATGTTTATCATTGCAAGCCTCGCCGAGGCGGCTGCAACACCAGTCGCAGAGTGCGGGACTTCTGAATTCTTGGAGTTTGAACCACAGCGTATCCAGGATAATGAGACACCAAGGCATACCAGATAATGGAGATTCATCTTCTGATGTCAAATATTCGCTGTTGTGGTCATTCAGCATGGGATCGATACTAACATGCGGCCGGGGGAGTGTGCGGCGCATCTGCTCGCTCACATACAATGGAACGTGGCGCGGAATGGGTGGGTGAGTCTGACGTGAACTCGTTCGAACTGCGTTAGCCATAGGCTCTCGTGGTGGATAGTTAGAAGTAGAGGTTAAGCAGGAAGGATGAAAAACAGACCTGTGGTCACCGCTGTGGGTTAACGCGAAGGGAGAGGGGAAAGACCCACGAACCATTGACAACAACACATTCATGAAAGGGTCTGCCTGTGCATGGGCCATCAATCCGAGGCACGATCCCGCCCTGCTATTTCGAATGGAAAAATCAATCAATTGGCAAAGAGGCTATGGACGATGGTGCTCTGAAGTTGCTCTGATAGGAGAGGGGGAGTAATTATGCGAACTGCGATAATGTGAAGGTGTCCAAGACCAATCCAAGACCCCGGACAGTGTCGAGACATATTCCCGAGGTTATGTGAGCCGCACGGCCAGTGCGCGCTGCGAAGACAAATTGCGCTTTTGAGGCTATGCAAACATGTCACTCGCAATAGACAAACCCTAGACCCAAACTGTTCATTGCTCAATCATGCTCCTGGAACGCACTGGGATCCACATTGCAAGTTGAGCATCCAAGTCAAGAATTTGTTGAGGATTCATAGGGCAGTTGGGAGCGTCGCACGGTACATGTGATAGTCTCGAGGGGGACGTCGCGAAGGGGTTGTCATCCTCCCAGTCTTGCGGGTTGTTTTCGAGAAGGTGATTCATGAACGTTGTATTGGCGGCGATGTCCCAGTCGATCCCATACATGGCCGGGTCCGCCACTGCCTCCTCTGGGTCCGCCACAGGCAAAGACCCACGCAACCCGTCCTGAAGCATGCTGAAGAAAAAGATCTCACGGGGGCTCCGAGTCCCTTCACCACGAGGAAGGGTCAGAGGGTGGGAATTCCAGGTCTCTGCCCACTCTTGAGCATCTTCATTGACGGCGGGCAGAAACAAATGATGGAGAAGCCAAATATGCATGGGATTTGTAGGATTGAGGCCATGATGGGTCTCTAACTCGAGGAAGAACTCCTTCCACTTTTGCCCATAACCATGTGTCACGTCATACCACAGACGTTTGATACGGGTGTTATGCATGCTCCTACATGAGGAGATTGAACATCTGCAGTGGTCTTTCAAATGGAAGCTCAGAACGTACCGCCCCCATATATAAGATCCATGCTCCACACCTTGCTTTTGCTCTATCTCCTGGGCGACAAGGACATTTTCAGTGCCATGATCACCATGCACGCGCAAGGGCCAACCGTAAATCTGTACAATATCCTAAAAGAGCTCGAGAACTGTCTGTGCACGATTGTTGTTGCTCACGCGGATCCCTGTAACCAAGCGAGATTTGCCATCGATAAAACAATGTTGAACCATCTTGTAACGTATCAGCCCTGGATCCAACATTTAGTCCTCCCATGCGCCGGCAAGTTTAAAATTCTACTTGATGCTCACCGTGTTGTCCGTCGTGGTGCCACAAGGAGTTCGCACCAGCAACGTGGTAAGTCTTGCGATGGATTGTATGATCACCAAACAGGCCTGGGGCACCGTGAACGTGTGCGTAGGCGGCAGTGATTCTGGTTCAAGGGATGCGGTGCCCGTTGGTGTAAAGCCAACCCGTGATCATGCGTCTCCCAAATTTGGGAAAGGTCTGGAGGAGGTCGGTCAAAAGTCCATTGAGCTGGTCATCACTAATAGCGGAGACACGAGGTGCAGGTGGGGCATAAGACCGGCGAATGTCACCCTTGGCAGTTTGCTCTTCAGTAAAAACCGGAACACCTGGCTGAGAAAGCCCCAGGTCCAGTGCTCTTCGGCGAACGGTTCGAGAGCTGCAATTGAAAAGTGAAGCAAGTTTCGTTGGTCCGCGAAACGTCAGTGCCTCGTGGAGAACATAGGGGTCGATCTGAACGCGAGGGCAACCCCAACAGCCAGTGGATACTCGTGCTACCACTCGAGGGTGAGCATCATCAGGAGAGTTGGTGGACTGGTGACATGCATTGTCCAAAGAAGAAACCATCACGGTCACGCTGTGTCGCATAGTGGACAGCTCGGTGGGAGGAAAGATGTGCGCATGCTAGACCATGGATGCTGAGATTCAAGAGGGAGCCCAATTGTATATGTGCCCATACCTGTTCCACAGCACTGAGAAATGCCAGCACCTGCGAGCGCTGAACTTGCAATTGGTGAGAGTCGCCAACCTGCGTGTGAAGGGCACGGATAACGCGCCGGTGCAATTTGTGATAAACCCGGCGTAGATTATTCAATACCTCAGCCATGCCCAGTTACTGGTGTTGAGTAAGAGGCAAGCTGGGAGAGGCCGGAGGGTAAGACAGGCAAGATGGATGTGTACAAGGATGTTTGCGATGCCCCAGTGAGGAATGACGACGACACGATGCTTGGGCGTGATGAAAGGGCACGCAGCGATGTACATAATCAGACACGATATCTAGATTAGGTAGTCAATGAACCACTTGATGAAATTGGCACCCTGGCACATCCTGGCACGCGTCGTGGGCAGTCGTAATAAATTGATTAGACATGTAAAACTCGTCGTGCGGGCATACAAACCATTGGCAAAAGGCACAGCCTCCCACCTTGCTTGGACCTCGTAATTGCTTCAATTACACACCACGCCTGGCCGCATTCCTAGTGCGTTAATTCAGGTAGGAGCGCATCGACCGCTGCAAACCATGATGAAAGGACCTATATAAAGATCTCTACCTCTCACCTATGCCCCATGCATCCTGCCTCCACGTCCCATCTTCGCGTTAACGCCCCTCCCATGAGCCCCACTTCCAACCCATTGATGAGCCCGTCAGGACAACCCCGTCCAACTCCATATTCCAAGTATTCTGAGTGACTCCGAAAATTGTGTGCTCTAGGGGCTGAAGAGCGTCGGCCCATGACACCGGCATTCTGTCGTTACTGTGGAGATCACGGTCTGTTCACCCAACTCAGTTATGCTGATATCCATGCTGGCCAATGGTGTGTTGTAGTAAGTCCAGCAGATTCTATGCACGACGTTGGACACTCACCCGCTGCTAACAGTGCCCCACGTGCTCTCGAAGCTGGTTTCCTGAGCAAGAGCTCGCTCCGTCTTCTCAACGAGTGAGCATCGATGCCATCTAGGAGGATGACAAGCGGTTGGCCCTGGAGACGAAAAAGGCCATGCGCACGAAAGCACAAGAGATGCCCGAGGTACGTCAGCCCTTCGCGGTGGAGAGGGGATGTGCAGACTCACCATGACCACGGATGACCCAGGCCTCCAAGATGGAACGTGCCAAAGCCCATGTGTATCAAAGCGTCCCAGTGAAAGCTGAACATGCAGACGATGCAGAGGCTCTCAAGGCAGGACCCTCGAATCAGGTGAGCGATGCGCGTGTGCCCGTGCGCATCTTAGACTACTCATTGACAGATTGACGACTCCCAGGGATGCACCAAAGACAGGGAAAACCAGGCCTGCGTGGATAGGGACGAAGACATCCACCGGGTCATCAAGAAGAGAATGCAGCGTATCATGCGGATCGCAGGGGCTCAGCACCTGGCCTCCTCGTTGAAGGAAACCCTGGAACTTGTGCAGCAATTGAAGCGAGTCGAGGCCCAGATGCATGCAGGGAGGAGCAATGATGGCCTGGAGGTGATTGATTTGACCGAAGACAAGTAGAGTACCACTTAGTGATGAACAATGCAATGTTGCATGTAAGGGTACAAGTTGGTTCTTGAATGAATTTCTGGCCTCGCAGGGTCCGAGCGAGGTGTAGAGTGCGAGCGGTGGTGTGATAATGCGGGTTCGGTGCTGCAGGGTAATATTTGTCACCTAGTGAGCGATTGTCATAGACGATCGCTCGCCATACACGTTCGCTCGCCATACACGTTCGCTCGCCATACACGTTTGCTCGCCATACACGTTCACTGGTCAGTGAAGAAATCACACTACTCTGCACGAACATCATCGCTACCTGCTATCTGACAGTATCTGCGCCACATGACACAGGGCACTTAGTGTTTGACCAGGAGACCCATACAATATGGCAAGCGCCAGCCATATTCCTCGCTCCACTACTGCTCCACTTCAAATTGGAACGAAGGACAGCATGGCAGGTGCGGTAAGGAAGACAAAAGTCTGTAGAGTGCATCACAGATCTCCTCGTCCGCTTCAACAATGTTCAGCATATCATCCTCAGGCTTGCCGCACAATTTAATGAGGTTAAGATCATGGATTCACTCAGTGGTATCGTGGCAGGGAGGTCGATCGTAGCTGTAGATAGGTCTCCATGAACGTGTCCAGGGCACTATGTCAATCATCACATTAGGAAAGAGGATTAAACTGCATTGTAACCGGTTGCAGCCATTAGGTGCATGTGCATCCAAGCATCAAAATCCAGTTGACTGGCCGTTCGGCGCGCATCTCCCAGCAGGAGATCTTGAACATCCCTTGTGAGGGTGACATCGACGGTGTGACTGCATATGTGAATGTGTAAGGGCGGGCCATTCTAGATCGCCAGTGATCAGAAGGTATGCAGCATGAGTGGGATCAGTGAGTGAAATACCTCCGCGTGGCGACCTCTCATATGAGTGTCGTAGAATCGCATCTCGAGCAATCAGGAGTTTCTTTAGCATATGAACAACAATCGGGAAGGTGGAAGGAGAATACCTGAATCTGCTATTGAGAATCTATCGGAATCTGCTCCATGATAGTGATTGCGCATAGGAACATGCATGCGCATAGGGTCGGGTCTTGGCGCGCCTTGCTCGCTGCTTCTGCTGAGATCAGTGCGCCGGATTGGACGTCCGGGTGATTAGGGTGCCCAACGCCCTTCAGATAACGGCGTAGCCATTGGTGAAACAAAGACATAAGAACCTGATTGTCTTCTGTGATGTATGGGGCATCCAAGAGTGGCTTGACTCAATTGAACACTTTGCGGTATGTCTTGATGTGTCGATTGTAGAGGGCCAAGATGATCGCAGCTGGGAGGTTATGGTGCCCAGGCATCACCTCGAAGGACATCTAAGAACATCGGTCAGGTTACCAATCCCGGTAATCTCAAGGGGGAGAAGTGCACATCCGCCATGGTGATGTTTTTCTTGACAGACAGGGTCATGTCGAAGCCTTGTTTCAATGCTTGAAATTCCGGTAGTGTCCATGGCATCGTATTGTTGAAAAGACACTTAGCGGTGAAGGCACACGTCCAGTGTTCATGCATGGTCGGTGACTGGTCCTCCTCGACACTTTTGGGCTGAGAGAGAGTCATGCCCTGTCGATCAGGTGCTATACCAATGTAAAGGGGAATCTCGCACCTGTATGACAACCTCGTCCATCTCATTAATTAGCCATTGTCGGAGGGGATCAAGTAGGTCCTTTGATAGAACCTCATCTGGGCAGAGATTGAGCCATAGACGAAGTTTGTCATGGGCTAGGTGGGGATCAAGGGCTTGAACAATATGGGCTGGTGGAGATAAGCCCTTGGGCCCTGCAATCAGGAGGAGCGACAGCATTGGTTCTATTGGGAGGAGTGAACCAATGCGGAGGAGACAGAGCATCATTACGCTGCCAATAGCCCGCCATCGAGCCAGGCGTAACAGGGAAGCAACTGGGGTGAAGAGCGGGACATTGAACTCGCCGAATGTTCCCCAATACATGTACATATCAGGGAGAATGACGGTCAGCGCATCCTGCAGCATGGACTGCTCTACTCCGACACCGGATCCCCTCTCTGAACTGCCAGGTTCACCTCTACAGTAGATTACATTATGACTGTTGTGTGAGAGACATGGATGGGGTACTTACACAACGAAAACACGACTTTCATAAAGGAAAGACTCCAGTTGGAGGTTGGCGACATTGCAGCGATATATCCCCGGCGGATTGACAAACGGCTGTCGGTCCATGTGCGGCATATGAAGAAACACGAAGAGATCCACGACGCATTGTGCAATGGCCAGCGTGGACTCCCCGTATATATGGATGAGTGCATCTTTGGCAAAGGGGCCTATTCCGGTATCGACTGCCAACTCGACTTCAAAAGCCCACGTTGCGAGCTGATGTTCATCTGCAATGTCAACACCAGGCATGAGAATTGGAGGAGGTGGATACTTCTTTTTTTGAGGGGCCGCGATGATGTCCGTAGGAGAATTGTTGTGAGTGGCGTTTGCGACGGGAAGGGCTCCGGATGGCGTGGTGGGATGCTGTGCTAATGCTGAAGTGACGGCGGAAGTCTGGCTACGAAGGGGCAAAGTGGGAGGTGCATGTGGCGTGGGAATGGGGATGGGAGCGAGGGGGAAATGAAACAGACGAGGGCGCACAGCGGGATGTGGGTTGGAATCATCCTGGAGAGATTGTACATGGATCAGCATGCCCGGCATGAACACGAAAAAAACCTACAGCGTCACTCGCTGAGCGAGCTTGCACGATTGACAGATGGCTAGGCAAAACCTGACGATGACTCAGTTTTGGATAGAATATTGGCAGGGAAAGAACGCACCATGGAGTCAATGGATGGCTGTATAGGAGCGGCTGCCTGGTTTACATCTGGTGTTGCGGCGAGAGGCCCAGGTATAGCCTGACACGATGACACGATGAGGATGTGGTGGGAGATGTGCAGAGAGGAAACAGACCTCATCTATGGTGGCGGTTGGGGCAGGGTCCTCGAGGGAAGGGCATTGGCCATCGATACAAGCATCATGCTTGACAAGGGCGCCACCACCGGTCTCCCACGTGAGACCAGACAGCGCGCGCTGAGAGAAACATGCATGGGTTACACTTTAGAGAGATATGTGCACAGACGAGAGGTCCACCCCCAATGAGATCAATGGACCACATATATCCCTGTATCGAGGGACTAGGGAAGACAGATCAGTGAAGACATTCCACATATGTCAAGGACAAGGTACCTAGCCAGATATATGGTTCTGAGCCGACAGGGGAAGGGTCGATGAGCTTGTCGCACGAATTCTTGATTTTGGTAAGCTTGAAGTCTGCCTCGAAGATGCCGATGTTGGCCTTCAGCTTGTGTTGAGTCCCCTTCTGCCCAGACTTGACAACGAACCATGGCAGATTAGTATACGGAAGGGATTGGTGGGGAGCGGCAGACGTTTCGGGTGTGCTGGGCATGGACAGGGAATGAGATTGAAGGTGCTGGTGGACGGTGTCGTTGATTTCGGACCAGAGAACGTGACTAGGGGAAATTGAAATGAGGAAGTGGAGGCCAGCCGCTGCAAAGCGGGCCAACCACACTGAGATGTGATCCTGGGGGAATCTGACCTCGCCAGGGTAAATCTTGGGAAATAGAGTCAGTGAGGATGAGGAGCCCATTGAGACTTGGCGTACTTTGTGCGGAAACAATACGATGTGAAGTTTGATGGGTGGCACGAACAGATTGCCACCATGGAGGTTGTGAATGGCTGCAGCAGTGCGGCGAGATGTGACAGTGCCGTGGGGGACGGGGGGCACACCTTGGAAATGGGCAATCGGGGCTGCCTCAGGGGCCGTGAGCAACAAGGGATCGGGGGTGAGTTGCTGCGTGGCATGGAGAAGGGTGAGTGTTACGATTGAGATCTCGGGGCTCATCGGAGTGTGTCTAACCCGACATCCACCGTACCAACACTAGGCGGCTCCTCATCGGAGCGTACAACAAGGTATTCGGCATTCCCTCAAAGCCGACTAATCCGATGGATCACCAAGCATCGGACGGGAAGTGGGACACAGGGATATACAGAGCAGAGAAGTACTAAAGGATGCATTCACATGTCAGGGCCGCATACGGTATATAAGGCCCATAGAATAGGCTAAGGACTTTAGTCTATTCTCCTTCGTTCATCCGTATCATCCTATACGGACCTCGTTCCCCTGTATCTTCCTATACAGGACCTTCGTCTTCGTCTCTAGGCAGTCATCCTACTGTCTACACCTATCCGTCCTGTAACCAATACAGTCGGATTCCTTTCACAATCTTCAGTCACTGCGCGACTTAGGGAAGAACCGCTACTCTGAGGTTATCGAACGAGCAGTTCGTAACATTAGAATAGACTCGACCACGCCCCTACCTTGCGCACACTTGCTCGCTGCTGCACTCTCTCTCATAACCTCTATCAGTGGCATAGACACCCACTGAGAGAGTGTTACCTGTTATACGCTGGAGCAAGATCTAGGCCTTGGATATCCACCAGGCACTAGATGAATAATAACAACTCCGTCAAAACAACCGTCCCATCCACAAACAAGGCGCCTCGTGGTTTTACTCAGATACAAACCAGAGGGCCCCACCAAACTTCGACAACTGCTCGTTTAGGGACGGACAGTACTTTTTCACCAGATCAGACGGAACAGAAGCAGAGTGGGCGTGGAACGAAGTCCACGCCGATTGGGAACCCCCACCACAATACAGAGAACCCGAGCCCGTAGTACCGGACACCTCGGAAGAAGAAGAGGAAGAATCCTCCCACTCAGATTACTCGGACGCACAGACGCCCGTACACACAAACCCCCAAAACATCATGTCAACATCAGGAGCAGGAACCGCCCAGCCGGCGGAGGAACCCCCCCTCACCACAGTACAGCCAGGTCGAGGAAAGCTCAAGCTTCCCGACAACTTTTCAGGCATCAAACCGAGTCACAGCATTTCATGCTCCAATGCCTCCTTCTTTTTGTTACAGAAACAGATCGATACAAGACCGATGCGGATCGGATCTCCCTGGTCCTCTCCTGCATGCGGTCCGGAACGGCAGGAGTGTGGGCGGAGAACTTCCTCAACAAGACCATCGGGGCAGATCCTCCCACGACCCTGGGAACGTGGAAAGACTTCAAGGAGAAGTTCGAAATCCACTTCAGAGAATCTGGGAAGGTGGACAAGGCCCGCAGCGCCCTCATGACCTTCTCACAAGGTCGCATGACGGTGGACGAATACTCAATCAGTTCACACTCATTGCCGCCGACGCCGACATCGCCGATAAGGAACAAGTTCCTTATTACCAAAGAGGTTAGATCCAAAGTCCTGGACAAAATCTATGACCGAGAAACTCCGCCGAAGGACACGATCCAGGATTGGGTCAACATGGCCTGTGAAATAGATGGCCGCATGAGAGCCCGCAGTGCTCAAAAGACCCTCCTGGCCAGTTCCACAAACTTCAAAAGCGATTTCCTAGACCGCTTCCACCTTCGCTCCACTCCCCGCTACAATTCCACCAATGCCCCTCGAAGAATGAATAACCAGGCGTCGACATGGACATCGACGCCTCGAGGAAGAAGGCGTACAGCCAAAAAAACGGACGCATGAGGGCAAGCCCTTTATCACGTGTTACGCCTGCGGGAAACCCGGGCATTACGCACAGGATTGTCGCTCATCATCCCAATCTAGAGGCCTTCGGCCGACTAGAGGATATCCGCGTCGCCAGGTGGGAAGAGGAGGTCGGAGAGCTCGCGAAGTGGACATGGAAGAGGATGATCAGGAACCCCAACTGGGAAGAAACGCCACTTCATCGAGAGTTGGAGGAGGGCAGTTCTGGTCAGCACCACCGTGGGGTACCACAACCTCGTCGTTCGGTGGAACCCGCGAACGCTACCGACCCGAGACCCCTCCGCACCATGGAGGACGCTACGTACCGCCTGACCGACGACGACTCGACCGACCCGTCGGTGATGCTGCTACCGTCCGAAGGCTCTTCAAAGAGCTAGACACGGGCGAAGCCAAGCAGGTGCTGGTGGACGTAGCAGAGGGTTTTCTCTAGCCTCTCCTCTGCCAGCAAGAGAGAGAGAGACGGTCAAGGAGGGGTCAAATCATGTATCAACGTACGAGCAATGAACCATCACATCATTACTCCTATTCGTTTGAACGTGAGTTGACAACTCAAGGCCGAAGAGCTGGAGCTAGAGCAACGATCGACTCAGCCTGCGAAGGGATCTGGTCAACGAATCCTGGGTATGGAAACACAACCTCCCCAGCTATCCGTTGGACCGACCCATTCGAGTACGAACGTCGACGACTCCATTAACAAAAACGGCCTCATAACTAGAGGCGTAGATGGAAATCTAACCATCACAGACCAACAAGGTCGAACGCACACGGAACGCGTTCAAATGTTTATCACCAATCTGGGAGAGACGACATGCTCCTGGGGACAGATTGGCTACGATACCACGATCCTTCCATTCGTGGAGGAAACGTGAAGTACGGTTCGATGGGTGCCGATCCCTATGCGAACAACCGTATGGAATTACCAGAGCAAAAGAAGAACCATTGGCCGAAGGACGGCTAAACAATGGCAGAAAACACACCGAGAAAAACCTCGCTTGGTACACGATCTCTCGGACCCCAGAGGATGGCCGAGAGAAAGATGGCGTACGCTGACAAACAGCGAATTCAAACGGCATTAGTAAACCTTTGGGACAGACGCGCCCAAGGACGACAGAAGATGCTCGACATACTCGCCGACGTAGAGCGGCGTCGGCAAGATAACAAGCTCAAGTTTGACCTCCCTGTTCCGGTGAACAAGGAGGAACCAGTCATTAGGAAGGTCGCCCCCGAACCACAGGTCTCGCCAGTTTTGATGAAGACCTCGAAGAGGAAATTGACATCACGCACCTGAAGGACGAGTACCGTTGCCTATCACGAGTACCTCGACATCTTCAGCGAGCGACGGTCACAAAGACTCCCAGGACATACGATATGGGACCACGCCATCGATCTAAAACCGACTTTGTTCCACAAGCACCCCGGATATTCCCGCTCAGCCCTGAAAAACATGACGAACTAGGAAGTTCGTCAAAGAACATTTGGCTAGGGGAACTATCCGCCGGTCCACAGCTAACAGCGCGGCCTCCTTCTTCTTCATCAGCAAGAAGGATGGAAAACTCCGCCCTGTACAGGACTACCGCACTTGAACGAACACACGGTTAGGAATGTTTGCCCCTACCTCTGATACAGGAACTCTTGGACGTCATTAAAGGAGCCAAGGTGTTCTCAAACTGGACGTCCGCTGGGGATATAACAATATACGGATCAAGAAGGCGACGAGTCCAAGGCGGCATTCGTGACCCCTTTAGGACTCTTCGAACCTACAGTGATGTTCTTCGGTCTCACCAATTCCCGGCCACATTCCAAGCCATGATGAACATGATCTTCAAGGATCTCATCCTCGCTAGGAAAATCACGGTTATATGGACGACATCCTCATCTTCACGGCCACGGTGCCGAACACGTCTTGGTGATAAAACAGGTCATGAAGATCCTGCGCGACAACGATCTCTACCTCAAACCCGAAAAGTGTGAGTTCCACAAGGATAAACTCAACTATCTGGGGTACACGATCTCGCAGACTCTGTCGCCATGGAGGACTCAAAAGTAGCTGCCATCGAGGAATGGCCCGTCCCTCGCACGGTCCGGGACATTCGCTCGTTCTTGGGATTGGGAAACTTTTATCGCGCTTCATCGAGAAGTTCTCCTTCATCACTCGACCTCTACATGACCTCACCAAAAGGATGCCAAATGGATCTGGACAGACGCCTGCCAAAAGGCGTTTGACACACTAAAATCGGCTTTCACGAAGAAACCCGTCCTGCTCTACCCGGATCCCATGCATCCTTTCCGGCTCGTCACCGACGCATCCCTCACCGCTTATGGCGCGGTTTTGTTACAAGAAGGGACCGATGAAGCATGGCACCCAGTGGCTTACCTCTCAGGATCTTCGCTCCGCCGGAACGAACTACGACGTTCATGATCGCGAACTACTTGCCATCATCAAGGCGTTGGATCACTGGAAACATTACTTGGAAGGCGCTCGTCACCCGTTCGAAATTTGGACCGACCATAAAAATTTGGTCTACTTCCAGTCTGCGCGCGATCTCACTCGACGCCAAGCCGTTGGAGCTTTTTTGTCACAATTCGACTTTACACTCCTTCACAAGGCTGGCTCCACCAACCATGCTGATGCTCTGTCCAGGCGGCCAGACCTTAATGAGAGGGTGGAAAATGACAACAAGGCGCAGACTCTCTCCCGTCCAAACTTTTCGCCGACTCAGAGGAAACACTAGTGGATGTGCGCGTTCGATCCACGGAATTACAGTCTTCAAACCTCCTCACGCTCATTCGACACTCTCGTCGGAACGAGACACGGTAGTAAAAGCGGCACTACAAGCAATTTTAGGAAAAATCCCGCACCTTGGCCGCAGCCTTAAACAACTGGACACACGAAGAAGGAACTATCCGACGAAACGGACGCATCTGTGTACCAAAGGATGACACCATACGAAGGACAATCGTCAAAACCCACCATGATTCCATAGCAGTCGGACACCCAGGACGGTCGAAGACATTGGAACTGGTGCGACGAAATTATTGGTGGCAGGAATAACAAAGTTCGTCCACGACTACGTGGATGGTTGTGCAACTTGCCAATCTACAAAGAACTTGCCACATCGCACTCACCCGCCAATTCAACCGCTTGAAACCACGGACACACCCTGGAAGTTCATCTCCACCGACTTCGTAACCGACCTCCCAGAAAGCGGAGGTTCGACTCGATCAATGTGGTGGTAGACCAAGGACTATCAAAAGGAATCGTCATCACTCCGTGCAAGAAAACAATCACGGCAGAAGAAACCACGAGCTTTTCCAAGACAATGTCTTTAAACGTTTTGGCCTCCCGTCAAGTAGTGTCCGACCGAGGTCCACAATTCGCGGCCACCTTCACTCGAGAACTATGGAAAGGACTGGGTATTGTCCAGCGCTCAGCACGCGTACCATCCTCAAACAGATGGAGAAACCGAACGAGTAAACCAGGAAATTGAACAATTCCTACGAGTTTCTGCAACCACCATCAGGACAACTGGGTGGAACTACTTTCTTTCGCAGAATTTGCTCATAATAGCGACAACACTCGGCCACCGGCAAATCACCGTTCGAGATCCTTTATGGTACAATCCGCCTTACTCGGCAGACACCGCAATAGACACCAAGGTGCCTGCGGTGGCCGAGCGGATAAGGGCGATCCGAGAAGTTCAGGAAGAGGCGGACGCTAGCCTGCGCATGGCTGCGCAACGCGCGAGAGATCGGGAATCTCACCAAAAACTCCCACAATGGAAGGAAGGAACCCTCTTGTGGTTGGAAGGAACCCACATCCACACGACGCACCCAAAAGCGAAACTCGCACCTCGACGTATGGCCCTTTCAAGGTAAAAGAAGGTCGGAACCTTGGCTACCGCCTGGAAATTCCCAAACAGTGGAATCCACCCCGTGTTCCATGCCTCGATGCTCACGGAATATCACGAGACAACGGCCCATGGGAAGAATTTCCCCAAACCGCCGCCAGAGATCCTGAACGAGGAAGAACACTTCGAAGTTGAAGCCGTTCTGGACTCTAAACGCCACGGTCGTGGGATCAAGTACCTCGTGAAGTGGGTCGGATATCCAGAAGCAGACAACTCATGGGAACCCTGGGCCCTATTGAAGGAACGGCTGATGAAGCATACAGGAATATCACCGAAGATATCCCAATCGACCAAAGGCCACGGGATTACAAGTGGATGCAATAGTATAAAAGGAGCCGATGAAGGAGAAAGACATCGCCTCCTATATGACAGATTCCTCCAACTCTACTTCTCTCCTCACCAACGAGACTCCACACCAGAGCATGCCATGTACATCGGAGGAGGAACCACCGAATCAGCATCCTCACCCTCGCGAAACTCCTCGCCAGATGTCATTCTTGCCGTTCCAAACCCGGATACCCGAAGAGTGGACCCGACAAACCAGCGGAGGTCCCATCGGATCTAGTACCAGTACAGGAGTCCTCGTACCAGAGCCCTCATCAGGGATTGAGGGAACTCATGACGATCACCCTCAGGCAGATCCGACAGAAGAAGAAAGGATCCGGGCAATGCAATGGAGCCAGAAACATCGGACCAGAGCTCCTGGGCGGCAGTGAGCGAGTACTTCGACCTGCGACGATACCAAGCCCGACTGGACATGTTGACGGAGATGTACCAGACGCAACAACGAGTAATGCACCACCTTCCGGACCCAAGGACCCCTGCCGTGGTGGAAGTCCTCAGCCCGGAGAGTTGGAACGATTAGGCGATGCCCTCCTGCAGCGAACCACGATTGGATCGGTAATCCAAATGGCTGTCGCTCTAGCCTTGCAACGGCTAGTGTTACGAACTGCTCGTTCGATAACTCAGAGTAGCGGTTCTTTCCCTAAGTCGCGCAGTGACTGTGGAGTGGGCAGTCCGACTGTATTGGGGTACAGTAAGGACAAGGGATACACAGTATGGAAGACTGTGTAGCACGAGGTTCCTGTATAGGA